>CM033472.1:252738794-253041441 GCA_019447015.1 Hymenochirus boettgeri | reverse complement strand
ATGTTGAGACGTAGAAGGGTTAATACGTGTGAGGTGGAAGGGTTTAATAAAGTGTGAGACGTGGAAGGGTTAATAACGTGGGAGACTGTGGAAGGGTTAATAAAATGTGAGACGTAGACGGGTTAAAACGGGTGTGAGACGTTGGGAAGGGTTAATACGTGTGAGACGTGGAAGGGTTAATAACGTGTGAGAGTAGAAGGGTTAATAAAAGAGTGAGATGTAGAAAGGTTAATAACGGTGAGACGTAGAAGGGTTAATAACTGTGTGGACGTAGAGGGTTAATAAAGAGTGAGATGTAGAAAGGTTAATAACGTGTGAGACATAGAAGGGTTAATAACGTGTGAGACATAGAAGGGTTAATAATGTGTTAGACGTAGAAGGGTTAATAACGTGTGAGACGTAGAAGGGTTAATAATGTGTGAGACATAGAAGGGTTATAAACGTGTGAGACGTAGAGAGGTTAATAACGTGTGAGACGTAGAAGGGTAATAACATGTGAGACGTAGAAGGGTTAATAATTGTGAGACGTAGAAGGGTTAATAATGAGTGAGACGTGGAAGGGTTAATAATGTGTGAGACGTAGAAGGGTTAATAACATGTGAGAAGTAGAAGGGTTAATAATGTGTGAGACGTAGAAGGGTTAATAATGAGTGAGACGTGGAAGGGTTAATAATGTGTGAGACGTAGAAGGGTTAAAAACGTGTGAGACGTAGAAGGGTTAATAACGTGTGAGACGTAGAAGGGTTAATAACGTATGAGACGTAGAAGGGTTAATAACGTGTGAGACGTAGAAGGGTTAATAACGTATGAGACGTGGAAGGGTTAATAATGTGTGAGATGTGGATGAGTTAATAATGAGTGAGACGTGGAAGGGTTAATAATGTGTGAGACGTGGAAGGGTTAATAATGAGTGAGACGTAGAAGGGTTAATAATGAGTGAGACGTAGAAGGGTTAATAATGAGTGAGACGTAGAAGGGTTAATAACGTGTGAGACATAGAAGGGTTAATAACGTGTGAGATTTGGAAGGGTTAATGTGTGAGACGTGGAAGGGTTAATAATGAGTGAGACGTGGAAGGGTTAATAACGTGTGAGACGTAGAAGGGTTAATGTGTGAGACGTGGAAGGGTTAATAACGTGTGAGACGTAGAAGGGTTAATAATGTGTGAGACATAGAAGGGTTAATAACGTGTGAGATGTAGAAGGGTTAATGTGTGAGACGTGGAAGGGTTAATAATGAGTGGACGTGGAAGGGTTAATAACGTGTGAGACGTAGAAGGGTTAATAATGTGTGAGACGTGGAAGGGTTAAAATGAGTGAGACATGGAAGGGTATAACGTGTGAGACGCAGAAGGGTTAATGTGTGAGACATGGAAGGGTTAATAACGTGTGAGACGTAGAAGGGTAATAACGTCTGAGATGTAGAATCGTTAATAACGTGTGAGACGTGGAAGGGTTAATAATGAGTGAGACGTAGAAGGGTTAATAATGAGGAGACGTGAAGGGTTAAATGGTGAGATGTAGAGGGTTAATAATGAGTGAGACGTGGAAGGGTTAATAATGTGTGAGACGTAGAAGGGTTAATAATGTGTGAGACGTAGAAGGGTTAATAATGAGTGAGTCGTGGAAGGGTTAATAATGTGTGAGACGTAGAAGGGTTAATAATGTGTGAGACGTAGAAGGGTTAGTAATGAGTGAGTCGTGGAAGGGTTAATAATGAGTGAGACGTGGAAGGGTTAATAATGTGTGAGATGTAGAAGGGTTAATAATGTGTGAGACGTAGAAGGGTTAATAATGTGTGAGACGTGGAAGGGTTAATAATGATTGAGCCATAGACGGGTTAAAGGATAACTACACTGGAAAATTAAGTAGGGTCAATGGAAGCCGCAGCTTTGAAAATACTTTTGGCATATTTTTTTTTCCCCTAAGCCCCCCACAGCGTCCACCATGCGTGCACTGACGTCGTGTTGCGTCCGTATTGAGGCCTACCAATCAGGAGGTAGATGATAATCTCGGAGGGGAAGACCTAAACATGCACCTAAGGACAAACAATATGTCAGCATCTTTAAATCTAGGCTGTGGGGGAGCTTAGGGGGAAAAAAAATATGCCAAAAGCATTTTTAAAGCTGCAGCTTCCAACTGAGCATAACTTAATTTTCCAGTGTACTATAATGTGTGTAAAGTCACTGGATGTCATTAAAGGGGCTGGAGGTCACATGGACAGGGTCTATATAGTTTTCCTGTTGTCTCAAAATTTATCAGCAGTTTAATAAGTAAAGTTTTCTGGTTCCATTCGGCCACTCATGGTGAAGAGTAACCTCCTTCCAATACACTTCTGATACGTGGGTTAGCTGGGATTCATTGCGTTTTGTGGTTATATTAAAACTATCTATCATATATGTTTCTTTCTTACAGTCCCTCGTCAGTTTGTTTCGTAGGAACCGAAGAACAAACATCGCCACCCTAGTTGTCAGCTCATTGCCCGATATGCCTCTTCGTGTGAAGGAATCAACCAAAGGCTAAGCTCAAAGCTTCTATGCCCATCCCTATTGAACTAATCGTGGTAAGAGCAAAACGTACATTTCATTTACCAATCAACACTCTGCCATTCCCATCATTTACATTTCATTTATAAGGTGATATCACTGTAATAATGTATCTCCCACCAATCAACACTTTCCCCTTTCCAATCATTTACATTTCATTCATAAGGTGATATCACTGTAATAATGTTATTCCCACCAATCACACTTCCCCTTTCCAATCATTACATTTCATTCATAAGGTGATATCACTGTATAATGTATCTCCATCCATAACACTCTCCCTTTCCAATCATTTACATTTCATTCATAAGGTGATATCACTGTATAATGTATCTCCCACAACAACAACTTTCCCCTTTCCAATCATTTACATTTCATTCATAAGGTGATATCACTGTAATAATGTTACTCCCACCAATCAAAACTTTCCCCTTTCCAATCATTTACATTTTATTCATAAGGTGATATCACTGTAATAATGTATTCTCCACCAATCAACACTCTCCCCTTTCCATTTACATTTCGTTCATAAGGTGAATCACTGTAATAAGTATCTCCCACAATCAACACTCTCCCTTTCCATTCACATTTACATTTCATTATAAGGTGATATCACTGTAATAATGTATCTCCCACCAATCAACACTCTCCTTTTCATTCATTTACATTTCATTCATAAGGTGATATCACTGTAATAATGTATCTCCCACCAATCAACACTCTGCCATTCCCATTCATTTAAATTTCGTTATAAGGTGATATCACTGTAATAATGTATCTCCCACCAATCAACACTTCCCCTTTTCATTTACATTTCATTCATAAGGTGAATCACTGTAATAATGTATACTCCCACCAATCAACACTTTCCCCTTTCCAATCATTACATTTCATTCATAGGTGATATCACTGTAATAATGTATCTCCCACCAATCAACACTTTCCCCTTTCCAATCTTTACATTATTCATAAGGTGATATCACTGTAATAAGTATCTCCCACCATCAACACTTTCCCTTTCCAACATTTAAATTTCGTTCATAAGGTGATATCACTGTAATAATTTATCTCCACCAATAACACTCTCCCCTTTCCATTCATTTACATTTCATCATAAGGTGATATCACTGTAATAATGTATCTCCCACCAATCAACACTTTCCCCTTTCCAATCATTACATTTCATTCATAGGTGATATCACTGTAATAATGTATCTCCCACCAATCAACACTTTCCCCCTTTCCAATCATTACATTTCATTCATAAGGTGATATCACTGTAATAAGTATCTCCCACCAATCAACACTTTCCCCTTTCCAATCATTTACATTTCGTTCATAAGGTGATATCACTGTAATAATTTATCTCCCACCAATCAACACTCTCCCCTTTCCATTCATTTACATTTCATTCATAAGGTGATATCACTGTAATAATGTATCTCCCACAATCAACACTCTCCCCTTTCCATTCATTACATTTCGTTCATAAGGTGATATCACTAATAATGTATCTCCCACCAATCAACCTCTCCCTTTCCAGCCAGAATCTAAAAATATAGAATCACACCTATAATAGTGCAAACTGTAAGTGAATACACCTGATGAAGGTGATTATCCCCTGAAACGTTGTTACTGATGCACCTGTGGAATAAAGTTTAAAGTTTACATACTGTAATACAGTAGGTGTGCTACTCGATATTTTTTGATTCTGGCTATTTGATTTTTCAACCCAGGGTAAGGGTTTATGAGAGTCTCAGTGGTGTAACTAACACCCTGGCACCCCCCTAATTTGTGGTCGATGTGCAGGTTTTAATCAGTTGATCGCGTGATGAATGAAAACATATGGGCAATCAGCGTTTAAAAGACCGGAACTGAACTGGCAGTTCAGGTCAGTTTTAAATAGTGATTGCGCGTATGTTTCATTCATCACGCGATCAACTGATTAAAACCTGCACATCGACGCACAAATCTTGCAGTCTGCGGAGGGAGTCAGGGGCCCAGCCCCCAAACTCGCGGGGGGCCATGGGCCCTTCTGGTACACCCCTGGAGAGTATGGCATCCTGGGTGGAGCGCAGTGGATAACCCCTTATGATATTGCTAATCCTTTTCCCGCCACTCCGTGTTCCAACTAATGTCGCCACATGGACAGGGACTATTTCCAGTCCTACAGAAATACTAGATCAGCCCTCATTGAACCATATTACATATACAGCTGTAACTACTCACAGGCAGACAGCTAAATATCAAATCCATAATAGTGTCTATTTGTTCTTCAGCTTGTGATCTCTACAGGGTCTCCTATGGGATAAACCTGCACAGAACCTATGGCGTTGGCATTGTAGGAGAATCCTACTGGGTTGGTATTTCCTTCTATTCCATCTCTTTATGTGCCATGGGTTATATGAGTGAAATGAATGATAATAATATTGACATGTGACAGTTCTGGATTATTAAAGGGCAAATAACCCTTAACCTTTCACCCCAATAGAATGATGTGCTTCTTGCAGAGTATGCATATAATTTAATGGAGATTTGGTTAGGAGCAAAGGATCATGGTCTTTAAAGGACGGGCCTGATCAATTTTTCAGTTAATATTATAATCAGGTTATATAAACAAGGCAAGAAAAATGAATCCTTCTTTAAAGGGACACTATTATCTTTCAGTATCTGACTTCTTACTGGCTCCTCCATAGTCAGTGTCCCTGACACTCCTCTTATTTCTGACAAAGTTGAGCATATTAAATATGGGGAGGGCATACTGTGGGAGGGACAAAAGAGCAGTCAGTAATGCCTAACTATAATGTCCTTTAAGTTATCTGTTATGATAACCCCAAAGCTATTTTATGCAATCGGTTGTACTATTGCTTGTGGAAAATTTTGATATGTGAGTTTTTCCTTCCTGTAGATTAGTTGCACCCAGCGTACCCAAGGTTGACTACTTTTTGATGTTGTAGGAAATGCATTGCCATAGCTGTGGTTGGCTATACTACACTATTTCCTTGGCTAAAATGTTTGCCATGAAGCATGGCTACAAGGTGGACAGCAACCAGGCAAGACTCTCCTATTTTTGTATTTGGTTTTTTTTATTGTTTTATTGGCCGTTGAAGTGTTGGCACCAAAATATCAGTGATACTGGTATGATTCCCCACTGACAGGCTACAATCAGTTTACCGATCTGAATTGTAATTTCTGATTTGACTGATTTTTAGACAAAACAGTGAGTCAGAGTGATTGTGTAAATCACAGCTGCAGTTGGATAGATAGAGACTAACTGTTCTATTATATTCCAATGGCCAGCGTGCCAGCCAGTCCGCAAGTCAGATGTCCAGCTATCCACTATCCAAATTTACCTCTGTCTAGGGAGCTGCCCTACGTTGCCGTGAGTGTGCAATGTTAGAATGCAATGCCAATCGAGCTAGTGTGGCCTAACCCGTAGCCATTTGAAAGTATGTTAATTGTGAAATATGTCCGACCTTTATAAATAGGTGTAATTATACGCTGACCCCTCCCCAACCTACCCCTGTCACCATTAAGTACCCATGTACCTCTCGCCCTATCCACTTCCTCAGTCTGACCAATGAGATTGTGTGGTCTACAAGAGGCTGTGGTTAGATCCTCAAACTGGCTACTTTAAAGGGGAGGCAGAGGTTCAGGTTTGTTTACTTGCCCTTTAACATCTGGGATATTGTTTAAGTGCCTGTCAATACGAGTCCTTTTAAAAAGGTAGTGACCATATTTTTTTTTAAGTGATTATATATCTATAATATATATTTGTACAGTGTGCATTTTTATATTATTTCAGGAATTAATGATTTTAATATTTCCCCTTTGACTCCTTTGTTTATTGTTATCTAACAGTAATTATTTGTTTTATTGTATTGACTTCATTTTCTTTAAAATAATAATTGAAATATATGAATGAGAATACATTGAAAAGACAGTAATGCGCCCTGCTGTAAAATCTTGGATGGTTACCCATTAGACGTTTCTTAAACGGGGAGTGGGTTTGGGGGAGGTCCATGATGACATAAGCTGAGCCATGATTTTAGGTGATGATGTAAACTAAGCACCATTATAACAATATAATTTCTAGGATACTACTAGATTGTGTATAAAATGCCTATACACTGTACATATGGTCATTTCTCAGTATTGTACCTTTTCTAATCCAATTAGAGATGATAGCACTCGGGTTGTTAAGTAATCTTGCAGGGAGCTTTTTCCATGTTTGCTGTCACTGCATCTATGTCTCGGACCCTAGTCCAGGAAACGACAGGAGGAAATACACAGGTAAGTAGGAACACTCACGGTCATCTTAAGAGGTTTGTAGCTTTACTTGCTCTGCACGGCATTGTTATAATAACAGACATAAATAGATAAAATCACTAGGGGATGCAACTAAGGAAGTACCAAGATAATTGGGCCTTGTCTGCCAATCATCTTCTGTTAAAAGCCTTAAAACAAAAAATGGTGACTAGGTGACTGATAGTAGTCAGTTCTATTCCTTTCTGTCAAGGTATCTGCGTCCTCCCTCTACTCAATGAGCTTTTTATAAGATTGAGCATGTGTGCAGAGAGAGGCCGCTGGGGAAACACGCAGTCAATCATTGGTTGTGATTGTCAGCAGTCACAGTCTTGATTGTTGCATGGAGGGAGGAGCCAGCTACTCTGAATGCTGAATATATCAGTTGAGGGTGGCGGCAGTTAACTGACAGTTTATGAGTGTTTGCTAATTGAAGAGGAATGTCAATTAAAAAATCAAAGCTAAAATATAAGGCCCACACGTTAAATATTCTGGATAAGATGTAGGCAGAAATATTTGCCTGCGATCAACCGATGGACGAAAATTTACAGATATGTCGGTATAAATTTTGCCCACTTGTGGGGTGTCAGATAAATAGTGCTGAGGTTACAAGATCATCTCCTAGTTGTAATTATAATTACTTTGCAGGGCTGCACAGATTAAAAACAGGTTGCATTAAACTACATTACTTTAGCCTCGCCTTGCTGTATGTTTTATTAGGATTTGTCATATTTTCAATGATCTGGCAACTCATTAATTGCACGTCCCCCTCCCTCCTAACAAAGCCAAAGAGTAAATACGGGCTGACCTACCCCATCTACTCTCTGTAAGCAAGGCTTACTAGGAAGGAGTCGTGTCTTTTGACTCTCGGCACTCCAGACTCAATTATCACGCCTGTATCTTTCATTAAAACTTCATACTTTTAATAAGTCATATCAAAGCAGAGATACTCAATTGCCTGACGCGTTTCGATACACCTGTATCCTAACTAGGCTACATGTTTCATTTCCTGTTTCCGTTTATAGACCACCCCACTGTTACCTGCTTGTCATTAAAGGCAAAGGTTACAATACCCCTGAGGACTAAAACATAGTAACACGTCCTCTATAGGAGTCGATTATGAATACTTTTGTATAGCAAATTCTGCGCTATAGCAGGTGATGTATGAACTCTCTTATATCCGTTCATAATTGCATTCAGAAAGAAATACGGTGTGGGAGGAGATTTATAATAATCCCAATTTACTAACATTAGGCTTCTATTGGGTAGTTATGCTAAAGGCCCAAACATTTTTAAAAAGAGAAAGTGTATATGTGGATAAAGGGAAATCTAGGCCGACTTCAACACGGAGAGGAGCAGCGCATGGCCAAGGGGTATATAACCTGGACCACAAAATAGAGGAGGAAGTTATCCCCAAAAAAAGTTTTTGAACTTAAGCAGGGGTCCAAACTTATATAGACAACCGAGTAGCTTACCTTGAACGTTAGCATCACTAGGGGGGCAGAAACACAGACAGATTTCTTCCCAATGGATGGTTTAAGTGTGAGAGTTACGTTGGTTTGCTCAGGTGGTTACCTGAACCCAAGCGTCTAGTTACAGTTGACAAGGAATTGAAATGAACCATCCCTATTCCGATTGCTGGCTCCGTATCTGCCCTGGTTATCTTGGCAATTATCCTTAAGCGGGAGAACTATTTCGAGCCTTCCAAAGTAAGTAGTACAGTTACCGTTTGATGGATAAGACCGATCAGTGTTTTTCTTTTAAAGGGAAGTGTGTGTAGATGGGCCTTCTGTGGTTAAATAAAAAATTCCCCATGTAAAGGGGATACAGTGTGGGCCTTACACTTTCCTGTGTAGTGGGGTTTATAAGGTTTGTATTGTTTCCCTTCTCTCTCTGCTCATGTCTCTGTCACAGGCAAATTATCAGCCATTGTAATGCCAATCTGAAAGGAATGTACAAACAGTTCCAGGATATACCCAGTCATGGCGAACCAACAAGTATGATCTGGTATGTAGAGCTCAGTAGGCCCTGGTTGTATGTAGAGAGTTCCCTACCACCCTTCATTCTATAAATTACACATAGGACATATTACTAGACCCTGGTGTATGTAGAGAGTTCCCTACCACCCTTCATTCTAGGAATTACACATAGGGACGTATTACTAGGCCCTAGTGGTAGTAGAGGTTCCCTACCACCCTTCATTCATAAATTACACATAGGGACATATTACTAGGCCCTGGTGGTATGTAGAGAGTTCCCTCACCACCCTTCATTCTATGAATTACACATAGGGACGTATAAACTAGGCCCTAGTGGTATGTAGAGAGTTCACTACCACCCTTCATTCTATAAATTACACACAGGACCACATTACAAGGCCCTGGTGGTATGTATAGAGAGTTCCTACACCCATCATTCTATAAATTACAGATAGGGACGTCTTACTAGGCCCTAGTGGTATGTAGAGAGTTCACTACCACCCTTCATTCTATAAATTACAGATAGGGGCGTATACTAGGCTGCGGTGGTATGTAGAGAGTTCCATACCACCCTTCATTCTATAAATTACAGATAGGGACATATTACTAGGCCCTGGTGGTATGTAGAAAGTTCCCTACCACCCTTCTTCTATATAAATATACACAAGGGATGTATTAATGGGCCTGGTGGTATGTAGAAAGTTCCTACCACCCTTCATTCTATAAATTACACATAGGGACATATATAGGCCCTGGAGGTATGTAGAGATTTCAATACCACCCTTATTTCTAGAATACACACAGGACAATTAATAGGCCCTGGAGGTATGTAGAAAGTTCACTACCACCCTTCATCTATAAATTACACACAGGGATATTTACTAGGCCCTGATGGTATGTAGAGAGTTCCCTACCACCCTTCATTCTATAAATTACACACAGGGACATTTATAGGCCCTGGTGGTATGTAGAAAGTTCTTACCACCTTCATTCTATAAATTACACATAGGGCATATTACTGATTGTGGTGACATCATCTGTTCAGGCATCTTCTGTACCATGAGACATAAGGTTCTTAGGTAGACTGGTGTAGTTATAAGTTATATGCTTAGCACCTTTACATGCATTCAGTCACCATATTCAGTGCCTTATCGCATTCAGTCACCTTTACATAGCATTCAGTCACCTTACACGCAGCACACATTACATCGCTTTAGTCACTTTACTCGCATTCAGTCACCTTTACATCGATGATGAATAGTTTAGGTACATCAAAGTAAATTCATGCTTGAATATTGCAACATTAAGACGTAGATGAGCCCATATTGTGAATTCACCCACCAGTTTCCGTTACCATCCCACAGATGTTCTCATGATCCATTTTTGCACGCATTTTAGACAATAAATAACAATTATCTTTCTGTCTCAGCTGATATGGTTGGACCTCATTCACATTGCCTCAACAGGACATCGGTCGTGCTGTTATCGGTTGTGTTTGGCCCTTCACAGTACTTTCAGAGCCAGCTGTGAGTTATTACATAAAACTCTTGGGTTTACTTTTCACCATCTTTACTTGCAAAGGGGACATTTCACATTAAATACACAGGGGCGTAGTTCTAAAAGTGAACGTTGTTAAGGGGTAGAACATTGCAAATTCTTTTTTTGTTTTTTCCACTCCCACTACCCAGCCTTTCCGATATCCAATCCCACCCTTGTTTCTCTGATTCATCCCCCTTGCCGCTTTAGCAATAATCACATTACTCTTTGTCTTCCAGTGGATATGGTGTGGACATTTTTGTATTCAACAGTTTTTTTTCTCAACAGCACCCTGTCTCCCTGCTGTATCCCTGGTGTACTGACCCCCTTCTTTCCCCCGTCCTCTCTCCTCAGAGCCACCCCGTTGTTTTTTGATTGTTTTTTTTTTGTTTTGTTATTCTTAACTTTTTCTTCTTGGGTTATTGTCTTTTTTGAAAAAAAAAAAAAAAAAAACCACTATGAAAAAAGGGACCACTCCATAAAAAAACACAGAAAAAAAAAAAAAAAAAGGCGAGTCTATAAATGACAATTGTTGAAGAAAAAAAAAAAAACAAAATCAAGGAAAAAAAAAAAAAAAAAAAAAAAAAAAAAAAAAAAAAAAAAAAAAAAAAAAAAAAAGGAATAGAATGCAGAATGCAAGAGAGGTCTTAATATACAACATAATGTAGTTACGTCAATGGCCACAACCCATTTAACATCCCATTAACGCTTCTTTTTGGCTTCAGGCTTTAGATTTTTGCTTCACTTAAAAAACATGATTCACCCAGAAGGCACCATTGCTATAATGAATGCGCAGAAATCGCTCTGCTCGCTGGCTAGCACCTCCGTGAATGGAGGCCCAAAATGTATATAAAGGGTAGATCTGTAGAGAATTAATATAACCTATTTGGACCAATGTGGTGCTCTGCTCTGATTGTGGTTATTGTTTTACAATTGTTTATTATGTTGTGACAGACCTCAATATTTCCATTTTGGAACAGATTCCCGACACAGTATCCTACAGAGACCACGAAAGAAAATACGATGGTAGGTTTTAATTATTGTATGATCTGGACCAGGTCTAGACTAGAAATGGCCGAACTTTCATTAAAGTTTGAAAGTTCGAATTCGGACCATTAAAGTCAATGAGGAGTGATAGTTTGAAAAGTCTGGTGATTTACAGCTAAAACAAACAATGGTAACTTACTGTAAATGGCTGTGGCACCGGGAAATGGTCTGGGGGAACATGCACTACCACCAAAACGTGTTGTAAAAGGGCATGTCCACCCCATTTACTTATTAACTTACATCACCTCTTTCCCCGTCGAGAGTGTCACGGCCTCTGTGCATGAAACAGCAAGCAGGGGGCCGGACCGGCAGCTGACATTCGTGATTGGCTGTGAGGCAGCAACAAATCACGGACGCAGTTTCCTGCTGTGCAGATCGATGGGGGGAGGGAAGAGGGTGATGTAACTACAGATGGGGATGTTTTAGTAAAAACTACTTGGGGGTTGGGGGAGGGAGCCTCATGTACGAGACAGAAAAGGGGTTTTGTGCTAGGGGGGGGAGATGGGAGGGGGGGGAGGAGGTCTATTATGATCATGACAAATTCTCGGAAGGCAGAGTGCAATATGGACTCTGCAGAGCTCCTGGTGTGAGCAGTTTTTTGGACTTTAGGGGGGGATTATGGAGAACAATTTGGAGCTGGGGATGTGAGGTAAGGATTTTTTCTAACACTACATAGTGGGGCCAGTAGTGGGTTAACTTGTAGTTTTGGGGTGGACATGCCTTTTAAAACTTCTTAAGGACCTGTAAATCCCCTAAACCACCAAAATAAGTATGTGCCATTCGTTTCTATTATTCACAGGGGGTGAGAACGCTTATTCCACCCCTGTGATAATAAGGCGCTTGGGGGACCTGGAACTTACTGCCGCTCACTCGCAGCCGCCTTCACTGACAGTCGCTCTGTCCCGACCGCACGCCCATCTTAGGCGACATGCGTCGCCAGACAAAAGATTTTAGGGGCGGCGATCGGGACAGAAAACAGCTATCTGTGCAAGGAGCGGCTGGAGTTCAGGTCCCCGAGCGTTCCTATTCACAGGGAGGTGAGAATAAGCGTTCTCACCTCCTGTGATAATAGAAATGAATGGAACATACATATTTTGGGGGTTTAGTGTTCCTTTTTTAAACACAAGCGGGCAATTGTCGGCTTTGCGCTTCAAGCTACTAAATCCAGGTTACGGCCACATTCGAGGGTTCACGAACGATATCTTTCTATCTAGGGTTACACAATAGACATAACTTCGAGAGGGATTAACCAAAATCCAAACGATACTTTTCGAGGGTTACTGAAAATCTAAGGCTACTATCGAGGGTGTAGCGGAAAATGGTTAATTCTAGGGTAATGGAAAACGATCCGTTAAATTTGATAATTATACGAATTTACGATAAATTTTGAAAATACAGCCGACGAGGCCCGAAAAAAACAGTTTGCCAAGTGTTCAAGGTGGTTCGGGGGAACTCATAAAGTCGGATCGGACTTGGGTTCCAAGTTTGGTTGTGTCGTATTATTAGTCTAGACTCAGACGAAAAGGAAAATGATCCGTTGTATTGTGGGAATCTAATTTTAATTGCTTGAGACAGTTAATAATGTGTATGTTTTATAGCATATTTAATAACGCCTCTTTTGGCCTGTAAATAGGTTGTTTATCTTGTAGAGAATGGGTCCCCGTTAACATAACAGGTGTACAAGTGCCTTTTTGTATATAAAGCTTGCGAAATTAGCCCATGGGGTGTATCCCAATAACAAATCAGATGGAAGTGTGTGAGTATTCACATATTTAAACATCTCTAGCTGAGAACACCCTAGGCCATATTATAAAACCTCGATTCGTTATCGGAAATAACCGCATTTGTATCATAAAAATAGCGGTCCATTATCTGTTTATTTTTCGTGTACGTAAAATTAGCGACAGCTATCGGAATATAAAACCAAGCAGTCGATCGCACTTTACCGAACGACCGCGCTATTTTCACAAAAAACGATGTATTTTACATAACGACGTTATTTTGCCGAATGCTAAAATAACGTCGTTATCGGAAAATAATGCTCGTTATCGGAAAATAACGATGTTACGGAAAATAGATGTTATTCGTAACATATTTGATAACGATGTAAATTCTGTACGATATTAGTTATAATAGCCTAGGTGTAACCCAGTTACTGTGTAACGACAGATGTAATTTTTGAATAGGCCTGTAATCGTTCAACGGCTATATAGCCATTTCCGCCCAGAGAATGATCCAACCAGAACTACCACCCGCCCTCAGTGCTAAATACCATGAATTCTCAAATTTATATAGTATCCTGTACCACAAAGGACTACAGTTATGTATTAATACCAGGAAGTCCAAAGATATAGTATCTACGGTACCAACCAGGATACCAGTTAGTATATTAATACAATAATTTCGCAATATGATGAGTATCCCTGTACCAAACAAGAACCACATATATGATTAATACCAAGTATTCTCAATATATATAGTATCCTGTCCAACCAAGAACTACACATGAATATTTAATACCAGTTAATTCTCAATATTATATAGTATCCCTGTACCAACAAGAACTACAGTATTGTATATACATATTCCGTGTACGTACATCGCTACATCGAAAGTAATTCGCTATTTATAGTATCCCGTTGTACCAACCAGAACTACAGTATATGTATTAAACTACCAGTAATTCTCAATATTAATCGGTATCCCTGTACCAACCAGAATCACAGTGAGTATTTATACCAGTGATTTCAATGTTATATAGTATCCCCGTACCAACCAGAACTACAGTAATGTATTAATATAAATTTCAATATTATATGTATCCCTTGTTACCCACCAGATACAGTATATGTATTAATACAGTAATTCGAATATTATATAGTATCCCTGTACCAGCCAGGAATCGGCAGTTATATGTATTAATACTGTAATCTCAATTAATTTAATTGTAGAAATTATTTAAGCCTACTTTTCAAAGCATTTAATGAAAACTTGCCATTACCACATTGCTGGAAGACGAGTCCCAATTCACCGTTCTCACTGTAAGACACCTTTCCTACATGCAAGGGTGAACTTTCTTTTCTTCCAAACCTGTAAAGGATGTCCCGAGTACTCTTTGATCATGACCGATAGTGAAACAGTGCACCAGAGAGTTCATTGTATGGCCATAATATATTTGCATCAGGTTATCTATCCCCGCAAAACGTCGGCTCTCCAATGTAAACCCGCCTACACTGTCTATCTGCGCATTTCCTTTCATATTTTAGTTGCCCTCTCTGAACTGCTCCCTGTCCAATTGTCCTTTGTAAAGGGGTAATTGAAATATCTTCTCATGGGCCATATTGTAAAGTGCGGTATGGTTATTGCGTTTTAGTAATCGATGAACCTTGCAGATCGTACATTTTAATTGCTAAATAAATCTACGATAGTCTTAAATCTACAGTTTACGATCGTCAATAGACATACCATTGCGGTAGTTTACTAACCACGTTGGTCATTCTAGAATGAACGTTCTGTGATTTCAAATCTGCGGGGCTTGCAACTGTCCATTACACCAAAACTGGACGTACACAACCTTTGTACGGCAGTTTTTTACGTGTGGCCCCTGTGCTCCTCCATTGGGGGCTCCGATCACAGTTTTTTTCAACAAATTTTCGGCCAAAGCACTTCTTGGTAGTAGATTTCACATTGGCCGCGGCCTTTTTTGCGCAATGTCGGACACTCTCTACCACGGCCTGCCCAGTGCAGGTAATAACGTGCCCTGGCGGTCAAATGGGCCCAATTAATTGACCGAGTTTGGCTCATGATTCACAATATTGTTGATTAGATGGGGGCACACGTTGACCGATCTCAGTAGAAGAGAAAGAAAGCGGTGTGATGAAGAGGAAGAAAGGGTTTACAGAAAGCATCGCTTGGCAAAATTATTATGGCAAAACACACCAGGCTAGAGTAGAGGACAACAGCTTATTCATGATGATAAAGTATTTTCGGGCTCATGACAAGGCGTCTAGTTAGGCGGTTACACCCGGTTAAGACATTCACGGATGGTCAAGTAGTGTCTGGTTATACAAGGAGCGTTTAGGCGGGCTCACACCCGGTACGATATTACAGGACTGGTAAAGTATGTTCGGAGCTTAGCAAGCGAGTCTCAGGCGCTGGGTACACACAGTCAACGATATTCCCGACGGTCAAAGTATGTTCCGGCTGCTTGCAAGGAGAGTTAGCCTGGGGACACACTGGTAAAGATTATCACGACTGGTAAAGAATGTGTCGGCTTCATTGCAAGGAGAGTTAGGCTGGGTACAACCACGGTAAGACATCACGACTGGTAAAAGTACTGTTCAGCGGCTTATGCAAGGAGAGTTAAGCTGGGTACAACTCGGTAAGATATTACGGGACGGTAAAAGTATTTTAGGGGTTAACAAGGAGAGTAATATTATCGATTATCAGTTTATATTACGAATTCGGCTCAAAATATCTCGGGGTAGGCCACGACTGAGCTGCAGTCGTTGCCCAGAGTAAGGTGTCAAACAGCATTGTACACAACTGTCGCCATGTACTAAGCTATTTTTGTAACCACTTACTATGGGCATTCTATAACCTCTTAGCCACTATCAATCACCCTTAAACTGGCTGTGTGATATGCTATAATGGGATTTTCCAGAGGGGTACATATGCCACAGATTCTGTACAAGTCATTCTGAATTGAGAAAGCCAGTCGGATGACTAGCGAAAAGTCTTCAAGAACTAAATTTCAAGTCCGTTGATCTAATTGAATAAAACAGATAATACCATGACCGGGAAGTGAATTGAGAACTTCACAAGGCATTATTAATTATATAAAATTAGGTCTCAATGAGTGGACCCCTATGCCTCATATAATAATATTATATAATATATAAGTAGGGTCTAAATTGAGTGGCACCTATGCATCATATAAGATATATAATAATATAATCAGGGTCTAATTGAGGGGCCCCTATGCCTCATTTAAGTAATATTATAAAATAATGTACTCAGGGTCTAAATTAAGTGACCCCTATGCCTCATTTAAAGTGAAAACATGACAAGTGCTATAATATAGTGCAAACCAAACTAACAGCCATACACAACATGATGTAGGACACCATCATATCAAATAGATTACAGGCCACATGAGTATTATCAAAAGTATATAAACTTCCTAAGTAAGGAATAAAGGCTAGTTACACCCTAAAAAGGCAATCCTTGATAAAATAAGCAACTTAGAACTTCCACATGCCCACCAAACACAGCCCCACTGGACTGCAATGAAAAGGAGGAATGGCGGGACAAGGATAAACACATAAAACTATAGAATAATAGGGCTAGGCATTTTCAATGGGCAGGTGCATTGGCGAGACTCTATATTACAATCACTCCACACCTCCACTGTCTGCCCCTCCCTGTATTAGGTCATTTATATAGGAATCCGGATTGTGGCAGATAATGTCGGTACTTTCTTTCGCTTTCAATAGGAACAGTAATTAAACTATTTATACTTTTTAAACCAGGGATTCATAATAAATGGGACTAATAATACCGGAAGGGGGAGAGACAGTGGTAGTGGGCACAGTTTTCTTTGGGCTAGCCAATATGTATTATAAAAAATAATAACTACTACAGTTGTAATATACAGATGTTAATTTCAACCTCGGAGTTCAATGCCTGTAAGATTAAAGAAATCGACTAACGGCCTCGTGCTTGTTGTAATGGTCATGGACTCCTCGGTGGCGTTATCCTTATATTACATGTAGGGCTAGCGTTATGATTCCCTATATACACAACGAATGGACCCAGTCAAATTGCACGTGCACCAGTAAGTGAAAAGGTTATCTTAGGGCAGGGATGTGCACAACCCAGCCGATGGGGGCCCATTAGCGGCAATGAACATGGTGGAGGGCTGTGGTGAGTAGCTCCGCCCCCCAGCCCACCCTTTTACACACCTACCTGCGCGCGAAGTGCTCTGTGAAAAAATGTGCAGCCGGGCATAAGGCCTTAGGGGATGTATGTCTGCCATAAGACAGATGGGGCTACATCACAGGGACTTCAGTTGATCTATTGGTAACAACCCCAAATTTGGTGAGGACATATTATGGAGACCCTGGTTGTCAGACCCCTGCCTGCCCATTACATAGGGAGAGAGCAGAATCCAATCAAGCTACTTGAAAGAGGATCCCACTGATTAAAAAAATAATATGACATGTAGTTTTTGAAAAACAGGAGGTAAGACACAGTCCTTACATCTTGTTCTTCAATCAAACTATATGCTATTTTTTTTTATCAGTGGGATCCCTTTAATGTATTTAGACGGTTAACATACGCACAATAGATTAAATTATCAGGGAGATACCCAATAATTGCTGTGCGTTAAGCCATGCTACTTTCCCCGCCCACACGATCCGGTGATTTAATAAAAGTGTGCACGTCACTGTGCGACATTTATTGATCATGGGAGCGTGCACGGTTAAAGTAGAGGGGACTGAAAACCGGAAACAAAAGAATGTAATTATATGCGCAAGATAGAGGCCCAAATTTTAACCTTTTTATTGGATCAGACAACGCCAGCGCTACTTCCTAAAAGAGTTTGGAAGTGGGCAGCCCCCCAAAACGAGACGTGAATTTGTAGCTACATGTTATTGACCGGGTAATGTGGGTTTTATGCTCGTATTAGAGGAAATTAGGTATTGTATCTCCCTGTACTTTATAATACGCTGTTTCTGGGCTATAAGAAAGTAAAGATGTAACATAAGGCTGTTACAACACGCCTGAAATTTCCAGGACTAGAGCTGACGCTCAAAGTGGGTGGGACCCCAGATTGACATGTGTGTACAAGGTTTAGCCTACATATTACTTTAATGTTTGATTTTATTTGTAGGACTATTCCTCTTTTAAAAATTAAATAATTATTTTATTCATCTGGAGCTTACTGGATCCTCTGACTTAAGGAAGTGACATTTATGCTATTCTGTAATTTACGGCCATAATATCCACCATGACTTTATTACAGGGTTTTTGTTCTGCTTGGAATTCTAGCAAACAGAGGATGAGTTTTAGGAAGTCTCCGAGACTGTCTGAGACACATCCCAAACTCTTCCTTCTCTACAGTTCGGGTTGGGAGAAGAAACTGGATTTCCATTCCTCTGCTTTTGAACTTATCGGCTGTCAGTTTATAGACACCAGTCGGCGGGTTCAGTGCTAAAAGAATGTGAGTGCAAAATTCATTTTTATGCGACAAAGTATTGGTTTTGTAATGTTGTGACAGTTTATCTATAGACCCCCAACAGTCCGGGGACCAGTGGTCATGTTCAGTAATGGGGGTTTGGACCTGTAGCTTGGGTGGCCCAGAAGTGCGCGTTCCTGTCCAGTGAGATCACATCAATAAAAATATGCAACTACTTAACAAAATTCAATTTAAACAATGTCAAACTTCATCTACTTTCATGTCTTAATGAATTTCGAGAGATGAAGGGACGTTTATATTGCACTAGTCCTAGGAAGTTGCGTGTATTCAAGTTCTACCAACAACACCACATCCTTTACCGTTAATCGGCAGTAGTTGGCCACTTCTGAAACGTTAATATTTTCATTAAGTGGGCCAAGAATTGATTGCGAGGTGAAGGCACAGAATGTGAGAGATAATCGGATCCTATCCGGGCACTTTTTATTTTAGGCTTGTCCATCTTCTACATCAGCTGTATTCAGTGTACTATCATGTAAGAGTGAATTAAGTATAGAAGTTATTGAATAAGAAAACAGTGAGTAAGTTAGTAAACTCCATGCAATATTTCGGCCCAATCGCCAATAGTTCAGTGTATAAGTCGATCGGGCCCAAAATAAATGCATGTTTTTCGGACCCGACCGATCGGTCTTACCGAATTGGACGACGCTACGATCGGGAACTTGTCCTAAAAACCATGGCTGAAGCGTGTGCAGTCCATACAAAAATATTATTGGCAGTAATCTAACCTTATCCTGCCTTTTAAGGGTAAGGTGCCCATACATATATAGATTTTACTTACCGACCGAGTGCTCCCACGAAGTTCGATGTACTGTTGGAAACCCACCTCTTCCAGGCTTCTAAGGCGACCCGAAATGTGATCACAAAGCCACAGTCAATTTGCAATAGCATGTCGGGTCGATAGAAAGAACGGAAGACGGCGGTTCCGGATACGGAACCAGGACGGTTCAAACATGCGGGAGCACTCGGTCGGGTAAGTAAATTGTATATATGTATGGGCAACTTTTAGGCCACACTATGTGGCATCACAGTCCTGTGATTATGCACACAGTGCAAGGGAGCGGATGGATTGTGTCGGGTCAGTGAGATAGTCGGCGATAGAGTGATCCGTGGTACAGTTATTTTTTCTCCCCTGAAAGTGAGACGTGGAAGGGTTAATAATGTGTGAGACGTAGAAGGGTTAATAACATGTGAGACGTAGAAGGGTTAATAATGAGTGAGACGTAGAAGGGTTAATAATGAGTGAGACGTGGAAGGGTTAATAGTGAGACGTAGAAGGGTTAATAATGTGTGAGACGTAGAAGGGTTAAAAACGTGTGAGACGTAGAAGGGTTAATAACGTGTGAGACGTAGAAGGGTTAATAGGTCCCGGACACCCTTGCTGTATACGGAGGTCCCTGACACCTTGGTGTGATATGAAGTCCCTACTAACACCTTGCTGTTATAGGAGGTACCTGACACATTGCTGTTATATGGAGGTCTCGACACCTGCTGCTATATGGAGGGTCCCTGGACTCCTTGCTGTTATATGAAGGTCCCGACCCCTTGCGGTATATGGACGGCTCTGACACCTTGTTGTTATATGGAGGCCCGGACCTCCTTGCTGTTATATGAAGGGTCCCTGACACCTTGCGTTATATGAGGTCCTGACACCTGCTTTATATGAGGGCGCTAACACCTTGCTGGTTATATGAAAGTCCACTAACACCGTGCGGTATATGGAGGTCCCTAACCCGTGCTGTTATATGGAGGTCCCTGAATGACACATTGATGTTATATGGAGGTCTTGACACCTTGCTGGTATATGGAGGTCTCTGATCCTTGCTGTTTATGAAGGTCCCTGGACACCTTGCTGTTTATATGGAGGGTCCCTGACACCTTGCTGTTATATGGAGGTCGCTAAACCTTGATGTTATGTTGAAGTCCATAACACCTTGGCTGTTATGTGAAGTCCTAACACACTTGAGTTATATGAGGGCCCTGACAACATTGCTGGTTATATGAGGTCGCTAACACCTTATGTTTATATGGAAGGGTCCTGAAACCCTGTTGTTATCATTGAGATCCCTGACTCCTTAATGTTATATGCTTGATTTGGACTTTCCCGGGGTTAGTTGCTAACAGATTCTTGCTACAACGTATTTGCATTGCGAGATCAGTAAGATAACTAGCAAAACGCCTTCCAGAAACTAAAACTTAAATCCAGTGATTCAATTGAAATATCACAGATATCAATTTATTTAGGTAGAGATAGAGCCCAGGGTGTATCTCAGGTATGATATAAAGATGTAACAAGTTAAAGGATTCCCCAAACCATAATAAAAACTATATAAATGTAAGCAACCCCCAACCATAAACGCTAGGTTTAAAACATCTAAATCAGACCCTAAAGGTACTTACCAGCCTTTGTTCCCTCGTCCCTGGCCTTTTCTGCTAATCTTCAGTACGGAAGAACAGAAGGGTCCGGACAGGTAGCCGCGTCTGTGATTGGCTGAGATTCAGCCAATAACTGATATTGCTGCCGGTCAGTAGAGGGAGCCAAGGGGATGATGGGTAGTAATTAGGGCCAAATTAGATGCTTTAAACCTAGAGTTTAGGGTTGGGTGTTGCATTACCTTACATAAAGATATTTTTGTAAGAAAGTACGAAGCAGCCGCAGAGGGATCCAGAGGGATGGGGGAGAGATCCACTGCACATGCCACAGTCTTCTTAGAGTGCAGGAAGTGGAAGGCCTATATTAATTCTTTTGGACTTTCATTAGCCATGCAGAGACAACATAAGGGGACAAGAGAAGAGGAAAAGTAAGGATCGTTAAACACCACACAGGGTGGGGCCAACAAGTGGGGTAGGAAAATTTAGCTGGGGTGGACATGCCCTTTAAGAATTTTAATTGTCATATAAACCACTAGATTGAAAATGTAGTTATTAATGTTGATAAAGGTTTATGGACAAATTTCGTCTTTGGATGTAAAACCCCTAGAAACCGTTCTAAACATTTAGTAATATAATTAGTTACATACACGAAAAGACTTTCAGAAAGGAACAAACCAAGAATGTCATCCAGGAATTCCATTACCACCTTCACATGGCTTAAACTGAATGTTTTTTTTAAAGGTATCAAGTGTTTTCCTTCATGCGATTCCATCCACACTAAACTAAAGTGTCTATTAATCCAACGAGCACACATAGACTGATCTTAATTATTACATATATTTAATGTTAAATACCATCTCACCATGATTCAGAGTTTTAAGGGGAATAATGGTTAACCCATGTTTACACATTTAGTAGATGTACCTGACAGGGCGCCTAAACCACATTTATTTACCCAACAAATCATGGGTGTTGCCTACTACTGAAGGGCAAAAAACAAAAAACAAAACTGTAATTTTAAAGGGAATGGAGGGCTTGACTATGCAGGAATATTACACAAGTTCTGACACTTAAGGGGGATTATGATCATTTATACAATCTATTAATGGGCCTATACAAATAAAACTCATCTGGTGCAATTGTTCATAATAGGTCGATATAGAGGCACGTGGAATCCTTTAAGGTTGCGAGAAAATAAGTTTCATCTGCAGGTTAGGGAAAGGTTTCTTACAGTGGAATGGGTGATTGTGAAATGGAATGTGGAACTGTCTTTCAGCAGATGTGGGGTAATGGCCAAGAGTCTTCTAGATAGCTTTAAAGGGCCGTATGATAAGTTTCTAAAACTAAATAATATTGAGAATTACTGGTTTAGTATACAATATTAGTGGCTCATTTACCCACGTCATGGGCAAATATATGGAGTTAGAGTTGCGCTACCGCGTTCGATACCGCGTTTAGAGCAACTTTTAGCTTCATATTAGGCATCGGATGCGGGATGGGTGATGCAAAAATCAACTGCGCATCCACGCTTGCGATTTAATTATTGCGGGTTGTTTTTTTTTGGTTTTTGCACCAGGATTTACTCCGAAATGCTGGCATTAAACATTCGCAAACAGCAATATAAATCCAGCAGAGAAGCATTTACCAGAGTTATAGCGGCTCTGGGTAATGGCCCATACTGTAGTTCATGGTTGGTATACTATATAATCTGAGACATACTGGTTAATACATATACTGTAGTTCTGGTTGGTTTATATATATAATGATTGAGAATTATGGTATTAATACATATTTGTAGTTACTGGTTGGTAACGGATACTAATTATAATATTGAGAAATTACTGGTATTAATAACATATTCATGTAGTATCTGGTTGGTACAGGGGGATACTATATAATATGAGAATGAATGGATTAATACATATACTGTTAGTTCTGGTTGGTACAGGGATATATAATATATGAGAATGACTGGTATAATACATTATATGTTGGTTCTGGTTGGTTAAGTGGCGAACTAATAATATTGAGAATTGATGTATTAATGACATTACTGTAGTTCTGGTTGGTACAGCGGATTACTTAATTAGAATATTGGACGAATAATGGTGATTAATACATATTCTGAGTTCATGGTGGTAAGGGCATACTATATAATATTGAGAATTACTGGTATTAAACATATACGGTAGGTTCTGGTTGGTACGGGGGATTACTATATAATATTGAGGGAATTTATGTATTAATACATATTAATGTAGTTCTGGTGTAGGGGATACTTATAATATTGAGAATTACTGGTATAATATAACTGTAGTCTGTGTGGTACGGGTGATATATTAAATTGAGAATTACTGGTATTAATACAATACTGTTTAGTTGGTTGGTACAGGATAATATACTAATTGAGGAATTACTGGTATTAATACAAATACTGAGTTATGGTTGGTACAGGGATACATATAATATTGAGAATTTTACTGGTATGAAACATACCGGTCAGTATTATATGAAAGTCCCTAACCACCTGACTGTTATATGTAGGTCCTCAAACACCGTGCTGGATTATTGGAGGTCCTGACACATTGCAATGTTATATGGAGGTCTCGACCCTGTGCTGTTATTATGGAAGGTCGCTAACACCTTGTGTTATGTGAAAGTCCCTAACACCCATGTTTGTATGTTGAAGTCCCTAACACATTGCTGTTTATGGACGGTCCTGACACATTCTGCTGTTCATATGGAGGTCGCTAACACCTTATTGTTTATGAGAGGTCCCTGAACCCTTGTTTATAATTGAGATCCTGACCCCTTACTGTATATGCGATTGGACTTTCCTGGTATTATGCAACAGATTCTTTGTACAAGTCATTCTGAATTGATGAGATCCAGTTCAGATAACTAGCACAACGCCTTCAAGAACTAAACGTAATCCCAGTTGGAATCTAATTGAATCTCACAGATATGCATTTATTTTAGTTAGAGATGAGAGCCCTATGGTGTATCTCAGGTATATCATATAAGATTTAACAAGTTAAAGGATACCCCCAAACCATAAAACTCATATAATGTAAGGCAACCCCCCAACCATAACGCTGGTATTAAACAAACTAAACAGACCCTAAAGGTAACTTAATCCTTGTTGCCCTATATTATACCTATTATAATATTGAGAATACTGGTATGATACACATACTGTATTACTGGTATTAATACATATTCGAGTTCTGTTGGTACGGGAGAGGATACTATAGTAATATTGAGAATATGGTATTAATATATACTGTAGTTCTGGTTGTACGGGGATATCTATATATTGAGAATTACTGGTATAATACATATACAGTAGATTCTGGTTAGTACGGGGATTCCTACATAATCATTGAGAATTACATGTATTAATACATGATTATGTAGTTCGTGGTGGTACACGGGATTACTATATAACATTGAGGAATTAATGGCATTAGATATATTACTGTAGTTTGAGGTGGTAGCGGGTTGTACATATAATATGAGAATTCTTGTATAATACATATACTGTAGCTCTGGTGGTACATACGGGGATTACTATATATATTCGAGATTAACTGGATTAATACAATGACTGTAGTTCCAGGTCTGGTTGGTACAGGGATACTTAATAATATTGAGAATGGCTGGTCCGTTATAATACTATACGTACGAGTTCTGGTTGGTACAGGGATACTATTAATATTGGAATGTATGGTTAATTAAGATACTGTAGTTTGGTTGGTACAGGCGATTACTATATAATATTGGAATGATGGTGTAATTAATATACTGTGTTCTGGTTGCGCGTTAAAGGGATACTATATAATATTGAGAATTACTGAGTATTAATACATATACTGTAGTTCTGGTTGGACAGGATACTTATAAATATGAGAATTATGGTATTAATACATATTCTGTCGTTCTGGTTGGTACAGGGTACCAATATCATATTGAGAATGACTGGTATTAAAACATATACTGTCGTTTGGTGTGTACAGGGGATACTTATAATATTGAGAATGACTGGTATTAACCTACATATACTTTGTTCATGGTTGGTAAAGGGATGACTTATATATCATATGAGATTACTTGGTGTTTAATACATATACGAGGTTCTTGGTGGTACAGGGATATATATAATATTGAGAAATTACTGGTATTAATAATTATACTGTTAGTTTGGTGGTACGGGGGATATAATAATATTGAGAATTACTGGATTATACTATACTGAGTTCTGGTTGGTCAGGGGTCGAGGTTTTATACTATAAATATGACGAAATTAGGTATTAATACATTAATGTGAGTTTGCGTGGTACGGGGAAAAGTTATAGATATATTGAGAATGACTGGTATAATAAAAACCCCAATAATTTACTGTGGTTCTGGTGGTACCAGTGTATACTATATAACATGGGAAGAATTACTGGTATTAGTTACATATACTTTGTAGTGTCTGGTGGTAGCAAGGTTTGTTGTTATGTCATATAATATTGCGATTCTGGTATAATACACATACTGTAGTCTGGTTTGTATGTATCGGGGGATACTATATTATATTGAGAATATTACTGGTATTAATACATATACTGGTTCGTCCAGTTCTGGTTGGTACAGGGGATACTATATAATATGAGAAGATGGTATTATCCACATAATGTAGTTCTGGTTGGTACAGGGATACTATATAAATATTGAGAATGAATGGGTTATTAATACATAATACTGTAGTTCTGCGTTGGGTACAGGGATACTATTATACTAATCTTGAGAAGGTGATGGTATTATACATATACTGTAGTTTGTTGGTACAGGGATTATATATAACATTGAGAATACTGGTATTAATACATATACAGTAGTTCTGGTGTGGTAGGGATATATATAAATTGAGGAAATTACTGGTATTAATTACACATACTATAGTTCTGGTTGGTACAGGATACTATATAAGTATGAGAATTACTGGTCATTATAACAAATACTGTAGTCTTGGTTGGTCCAGGGATACTATATAATATTGAGAATTATGGTATTATACACACTACTGTAGTTCAGTTGGTACAGGTATTATACTATATAATTTGGGGGAGAATTACGGTATTAATAACATTATATGTAGTTATGGTGGGTACAGGGAACTATATATATATTGAGAATTACTGGTATTATAATACACTGTAGTTCTGTGGGAACAGGGATACTATATAATATGAGAATATTGGTATTAATCATATACTGTAGTTCTGGTGGTACAGGGATACTATCTAACATTGAGAGTGACTTGTATTGTAATCATTACTGTAGTTCTGGTTGGTAGGATGTACTATATAATAGTGAAGCGAATGACTGGTAGTTAATACACATACTAGTTCTGGTGAGTACATATGGGGATACTCATCTATATTGAGAATATGGTTATTAATAATATACTGTAGTTCGTTCTGGTTGGTACAGGGTTGATACTATATATATGAGAATTACTGGTATACACATATAATGTAGTTTCGGTTGGTACCGGTGTGAGGAACTATATAATATGAGAACTTACTGGTATATAATACATCATACTGTAGTTTGCTGTTGTACAGGTGATACTAGAAACATTGAGAATTACTGTATCTAATACATGATACTGTAGTTCTGGTGGGTATGTACGGGTGAGATATATATAATTTGAGAATTATGGTATTATAACATATACTGTAGTTCCAGTTCTGGTGGTACAGTGGATACTATGAATGATTGAGAAATGACTGGTATTAATACCATGATTACTGTACGTCTTGGTTTGGAAAGGGATATCCTATAATATTGAAGAAATGACTGGGTATAATACATACTGTAAGTTCTGGGTGTGTACAGGGATACTATATAAATTGAGAATTCCTGCGTATTAATACATATACTGTAGTTTGGTTGGTACAGGGATACATAGATATGAGAATTACGGTATTAATACATATACTGTAGTTCTGTTGGTAACATGGATACTATATTCTAATATTGAGAATTACTGGTTTAATATATCTACTGTATCTGGGTGGTATGGGGAGGATACTATATAATATTGAGAATTATGGTTTAATACACATACGTAGTTTAGTTGGTACAGGGATACCATATAATATTGAGAATACTAGTATTATTACATACACTGTCCAACAGTACAGTTACAGTATTTGGTATGTAAAACTCATTAGGGCAGAAAGGCACTACTTGGTATTTGGAATTCTGTTCAAAGTATAAAAACAGTTTAAGTGCACAATAGTAAAAGTTGCTACTGCCGACTATGGGACTATACCTATCTATGTGCAGTGCAATCCACTCAGTATGAACTGCACTCACTAGGGAATACAGACACTTTTGGAAATGTGTCATCGATTATAAGCAACTTCTTAGCTACTTACTACATAGTGATGGACCGAACTCGGACCCCGAAGTTTGGACACACTCGAACTATCGGAAGTACTCCAGTTTCAACCTTGCTTACTTGTTTCGATAATATTGAATTTTCAATAGTTATCGGATTTTCGCATCGGTAGCCCTCAAATGTGGCATTCGAATTCAGTTTCAGATTTTATTGACTTTTAATGGGTTGTGGAACTCCAAACTTTCAATGAAGTTGGGCCATCTCTACTTACTACTGTTTTCCAGTTCCTACTGGCGGGTTGGGTAAAGTGTAGAGGGAGGATCAAGGGATGTCATCGGCCACCCGGAGATTCGGGGACACATATTAGGTAGATTGTGTTAAAATATTCGGGGCACTTTGGAAAAGATCTGGGGCATGTGCCCCAAATGTTTTAACATAGCGACGCCACTGCGTATGTCCTTATACAACCTCCAATATTATGTTTGTAAGGAAATTAATCCAATGAGAATGTGTGAAAAATTTAAAAATTGCAGAAGAAATTTGAGAATGAGTTAGAAAGGTTGGAAACCACCATGGAAACATTGGAACACTCAAGTTTCAAGTCAGATTTCTCTTAGTTCCGTGCAATTGGCAGACCTCCTTGGGGCCATAATTAATATTGTGGCCATCATTATCGTTCGTATAATACTGTTGTGTGGACGATCAAACAATTACAATCTCGTAAATCTATTGTAGCATTCATTAAAGGCACATTATCGTAAAATAAATATGCAATTTGTCTACTCTAAAGCTGGGTACCACACAGTAACGATAAAGCCCCGATACTGTCGGATTCGACGGTATCGGGGCTTCACCGTTATGTTTGTGCGCTCGTTCCCAAACGAGCGCGCGGCCGCACACGAACGATGGGTCGGCCGTACGCCGTTCGGGAAAGGCCCGAAAATTTCCAGCGCCCGTGCTAGGCCCCAATAGAGGAAGTCTAGCGCGGCACGAGAGGAAACACACAGCCCGAGCGTTCTCCTTATGAAGTTAATAGGGAGAACGCTCGGGACTGTGTGTATGCAGATCTTTGGGAAGATGGCATGAAGGATCTTGCAGATCCTGTCTGTCATCTTCAGAAATCTGTGCTGTGTGTACCCAGCTAAGCCGCTTGGATTGTATGTAGGTAATGTGGCGCTATTGTTAATCTATATGTAGCTGGTGAATGGTTGGATTTAAGATTTTTATTCTCCTTCTCTATATCTATCCACACCATCTAGGCCCATGGTACTAATTTGTGACTTCTAAACAGGATCAACAGGTAGTTAAAGGTTTAAAGATCATAGTAACTCATTGTTACCAGCCAATACGGGATGTTTTCCTCACATCAGCACCACATATAAATAGAGGTCAGGAAGGGAACTCAGGACTCAATTGCAGGGACAGCCAAAACAGAAGGCTACATAAACAGGTAATAGTATGTGCATTTGTTTACCATGTTATGTTATTGTAATGTGTGTTTTTATGAATAACAGAAACAAGAGGTTTATATGATTGTTATGTTATTATTTTGAAATCATCTTCCATCTGGCCCTATCGAAAGAACATAAAATTTTATAGACCTTAAAGAGCAAGTGTACTAATTATACCTCCCAATTTTCCTTCTTGATGACAATGAAATTGTATCGTCACTTTTTGTTTCATTTGCCAGGTTTGGTGTCCTGGACTCTCCGATTAAAAGATAGCACTGAAGCAGGGAGAAAGCTGACAAATGGAAATATGGAAGTTACACTTGAAAAACAGTATAATTCCCCATCAAATAATGAGATTCTGTAATCCATATCTGTCTCTGTAGTTGGTATTTGCCTTTCAGTAGATATTGCGTTGGCGGGTCATTGGATATTTTGTAGAGAAGGATGATTTTAAAAACTTTTATTTGGAAAAAAAATGAAAAAGAAAATTCTATATTTCTGATATTTAAACAAAAAGATACACAGTTGGTCAGATGTGAGAAACAATGGCATTTGGAGACAGGAAGCATTTTCTCTGTTGCCAATGGATCTGCCTTTAGACAGGTTTTTATCTATGACTACTATGTTAGTACGGTTATAACAGGCTTTGCCACAATGTAGTACGGCGTATTAGCACCAATGTTTATTGGCATGGATTTAATGATAAAGGCGTAAGGATTGTGGGGAAAACATGGCAGGAGCATTTAATGAGGGGGACAGCAGACAGAAGCACTGCCTCTAGAGGAAATCCTGGTAGTTACTAATTCTGTATGTATAATGTTTCAGTTCTAATAATAATGGTGCTGCAGTATGTATCTTGTATAGTTTGTAAAAAAAAAAATAAATAAAAAAAAATAATATATATATATATATAATATAATTCAGCAGAAATAAATGACACACTACTGTTCCGGGGATACTTTGTGTGGAGTTACTCATTTCTGGAAGTTAGGACCAATAAAATACAAATCCCATAATGCTCTGTGAGGTATAAATTCTGACCACGAATATAATGTAAAAAAACCCCAAAACCTACAAAACTACTAACCTGTACCATCAAACTATAAGAAAGTATCCTGCTGTCTGGACTGGAAATCAACACAGAAAGACATGTATAATAACAAATATAATAACGGTTAAATAATAGCCTGTGTGCACAGCTTGTCCATTATAACAATGTTCAGCCTTTACAATCTGCCCTTGCCCCACAACTATACAAACCTCTAGACTCTCTGCTCAGCCACCCAGGGAATAACTAGAGGGAAGCACAGGGGGAGCAACCCAGGGGGGCCCAGAGGCAAGGGGGCCCCATCTTATTTTTTCCTAGACAGATATAGCCTCTTCCCAAAAAACCACTGTGGATGAAGCTCGGATAGGGGCCCCATCATAGTTTGCTGGGGGCCAGTGATTCCTACTACGCCACTGAACAACAACGCATTGTAAAGTATCTGTAGTGTAGTGTAGTGTATTTATTGTGTGGTGGATCTTGAACATTATGTACTTTTTTTGCGTAGAGATCTTACAGAAAGTAAATGTATTACTTTTACAGGGAAACCTTGACGTGGTTGGAAGGCTTTTCATTCATGTGATCACAGTAATGTATACTAAAACCCTTTGTTTATAAAGTATGCCATTGTGCAGATAATATGATATTGTATGGGGTCTAGGAAATGGCATTGATTATCTTTTCTATGTGTATGTGTGTATAGTTTATTATAAATCATCACTTGGGGACGCAGCGCTGTACAGTAATAAAAATACAATAGTCAAAAGTCATACAAGGGGGATAAATACATTGATAGTTTAGTACATTAAGTTTAACTTATATGAATAGAAGTGCTGAGGCTTTGCCACAAAGAGGTAATGAGGTTCCTGCCGTAAAGCTTACAATCTAGTTAGGTGGGTAACACACAGAAAAAGTGGAATGGGTATAAGTGCTGGAGAGGCATATGCAGTTTAAATAAAACAATCATATACTGTGCTGGTTACCAGATAGGTAGGATGTAAGGTATAGATTTATCATATATAGATACCATATACTGGCTGGTTACCAGATAGGTAGGATGTAAGGGTAGATTATTAATATAGATATATAGATACCATATACTGTGCTGGTTACCAGATAGGTAGGATGAAGGGTAGATTTATCATAGATGATCCATATACTGTGCTGGTTACCAGATAGGTGGATGTAGGGTAGTTATCATATATAGTATATAGATACCAATACTGTGCTGGTTACCAGAAGGTAGGAGTAAGGGTAGATTTATCATATAAGATATATAGATACCATATACTGTGCTTGTTACCGGTTAGGTAGGATGTAAGGGTATATTTATCAATATAGATACCATTATACTGGCTGGTTACTGGATAGGTAGGATGTTAAGGGTAGATTTATAGCTACTATATAGATAGTATAACCATATACTGTGTGGTTTACCGGATAGGTAGGATTGTAAGGGTAGATTTATCATATATAGATAATAGAACCATATACGTGTGCTGGTTATAGCAGGTAGGATGTAAGGCTAGATTATCATATATAGATATATAGATACCATATGGACTGTGCTGGTTACCAGGATAGGTAGGATGTTAAGGGTAGATTGTATCATAATAGATATATAGATACCATATACTGTGCTGGTACCAGATAGGAGGATGTATAGTGTGATTTATCATATAGAATATAGATATCATATACTGTGCTGGTTTCCAGATAGGTAGGATGTAAGGCTAGATTTATCATATATAGATATATAGATATATGCTGTGCTGGTTACCAGATAGGTAGGATGTAAGGGTAGATTTATCATATATAGATATATAGATCACCATATACTGTGCTGGTGTACCAGATAGGTAGGATGGTAAGTGTAGATTATTCATATATAGATATATAGATACCATATACTGTGTGGTTACCAGATAGGTAGGATGTAGAGGGTAAATTTATCATATAGATGATCTATAACTATGCTGGTTACCAGATAGGTAGGATTGTAAGGGTACATTTATCATATAATAGTATATATATATCATATACTGATGCGGTTACCAGATAGGTAGGATGTAAGGGTAAATTTATCATATACAGATATCATATACTGTGCTGGTTACAGATAGGTAGGATGTAAGGGTACATTTATCAATATAGATATATAGATACCATATACTGTGCGGGGTAACGGATAGGTAGGATGCAAGGGTAGATTTATCATATATAGATATACAGATACCATATACTTGTGATGGTTACCAGGTAGGTAGGATGTAAGGCTAGATTTATTCATATAGTAGTAAAGATACCATATACTGTGCGGTTACCAGATAGATAGGATGTAAGGGTAGATTAATCATATATAGATATCATATACTGTGCTGGTTACCAGATAGGTAGGATGTAAGGCTAGATTTACATATATAGATATCATATACTGTGCTGGTTACCAGATAGGTAGGATGTAAGGGTACATTTATCATATATAGATACAATATACGTGTGCTGGTTATGGATAGGTAGGATGTAAGGGTAGATTATCATATATAGATTTATAGATATCATATACTGTGCTGGTTACCAGATAGGTAGGATGTAAGGGTAGATTTATCAATATAGATATATAGATATCATATACTGTGCTGGTTACCATATAGGTAGGATGTAAGGTTAGATTATCATATATAGATATATAGATACCATATACTGTGCTGGTTACCAGATAGGTAGGATTGTAAGGGGTAGATTTATCATATATAGATATATAGATACCATATACTGTGCTGGTTACCAGATAGGTAGGATGTAAGGGTAGATTTATCATATATAGATATCATATACTGTGCTGGTTACCAGATAGGTAGGATGTAAGGTTAGATTTATCATATATAGAGTATATAGATACCATTATGTGCTGGTTACCAGATAGGTAGGATGTAAGGGTAGATTTACATATATAGTATATAGATATCATATACTGTGGCTGGTTACCAGATAGGTAGGATGTAAGGGTAAATTTATCATATATAGATATCAATATACTGTGCTGGTTACCAGATAGGTAGGATGTAAGGGTACATTTATCATATATAGATATTAGATATCATACTGTGCTGGTTCCAGATAGGTAGGATGTAAGGGTAAATTTATCATATATAGATATCATTACTGTGCTGGTTACAGATAGGTAGGATGTAAGGGTACATTATCATATATAGATATATAGATACCTATACTGTGCTGGGTACCGGATAGGTAGGATGCAAGGGTTTAGATTTATCATATATAGGATATACAGATACCATATACTGTGCTGGTTACCAGATAGGTAGGATGTAAGGCTAGATTTAATATATATAGGTATAAAGATACCATATATGTTGCTGGTTACCAGATAGATAGGATGTAAGGGTAGATTAATCATATATAGATATCATACTGTGCTGGTTACCAGATAGTGTAGGATGTAAGGCTGAGATTTATCATTATAGATATATATACTGTGCTGGTACCAGATAGGTAGGAGTAAGGGTACATGTATCATATATAGATACAATATTACTGTGCTGGTTACCGGATAGGTAGGATGTAAGGGTACATTTATCATATATAGATTATAGATATCATATACTGTGCTGGTTCCAGATAGGTAGGATGTAAGGGTAGATTTCATATATAGACATATAGATATTATAACTGTGCTGGTTACCAAATAGGTAGGATTTAAGGCTTAGATTTATCATATATATATATATAGATACCATATACTGTGTGGTTACCAGATAGGTAAGATGTAAGGGTAGATTATCATATATAGATATATAGATATCATATACTGTGCTGATTACCAGATAGGTAGGATGTAAGGGTAGATTTATCATTATAGATACCATATACTGTGCTGGTTACCAGATAGGTAGGATGTAAGGGTTAGATTTATATATATAGATACCATATACTGAGCTGGTTACAGATAGGTAGGATGTAAGGGTAGATTTATCATATATAGATATATAGATACCATATACTGTGCTGGTTACCAGATAGGTAGGATGTAAGGCTAGATGTAACATATACAGATACCATATACTGTGCTGGTTACCAGATACAGTAAGTAGGATGTAAGGGTAGATTTTATATATAGATACCATATATGAGGCTGGTTACCAGATAGGTAGGATGTAAGGGTAGATTTATCATATATAGATATATAGATACCATGTACTGTGCGGTTACCGGATAGGTAGGATGTAAGGGTAGATTTATCATATATAGATACCATATACTGTGCTGGTTACCAGATAGGTAGGATGTAAGGGTAGATGATTATCATATTAGATATATAGATACCATATACTGTGCTGGTTACCAGATAGGTAGGATGTAAGGGTAGATTTATCATATATAGATATATAGATACATATACTGTGTGGTTAACAGATAGGTAGGATGTAAGGGTAGATTTATCATATATAGATATATAGATACCATATACTGTGCTGGTTACCAGATAGGTAGGATGTAAGGTTAGATTTATCATATATAGATATATAGATACCATATACTGTGCTGGTTACCAGATAGGTAGGATGTAAGGGTAGATTTATCATATATAGATATATAGATACCATATACTGTGCTGGTTACCAGATAGGTAGATGAGTAAGGGTAGATTTATCATATATAGATATCATATACTGTGCTGGTTACCAGAGGTAGGTGAGATGTAAGGTTAGATTTATCATATATAGATACCATATACTGTGCTGGTTACCGGATAGGTAGGATGTAAGGGTACATTTATCATATATAGATATATAGATACAATATACTGTGCTGGTTACCGGATAGGTAGGATGTAAGGGTACATTTATCATATATAGATTTATAGATATCATATACTGTGCTGGTTACCAGATAGGTAGGATGTAAGGGTAGATTTATCATATATAGACATATAGATATCATATACTGTGCTGGTTACCAAATAGGTAGGATTTAAGGCATAGATTTATCATATATAATATTATAGATACCATATACTGTGCTGGTTACCAGATAGGTTAAGATGTAAGGGTAGATTTATCATATATAGATATCATATACTGTGCTGGTTACCAGATAGGTAGGATTGTAAGGGTAGATTATCATTATAGATACCATATACTGTGCTGGTTACCAGATAGGTAGGATGTAAGGGTAGATTTATTATATATAGATACCATATACTGAGCTGGTTACCAGATAGGTAGGATGTAAGGGTAGATTTATCATATATAGATATATAGATATTCATATACTGTGCTGGTTACCAAAAGGTAGGATTAAGGCTAGATTTATAATATATATATATATAGATACCATATACTGTGCTGGTTACCAGATAGGTAAGATGTAAGGGTAGGATTTATCATTATAGATATCATATACTGTGCTGGGTACCAGATAGGTAGGATGTAAGGGTAGATTTCTTATATATAGATACCATATACTGTGTGGTTACCAGAGATAGGTAGGATTGTAAGGGTAGATTATATATATAGATACCTATACTGAGCTGGTTACCAGATAGGTAGGATGTAAGGGTAGATTTATCATATATAGATATATAGATATCATATACTGTGCTGGTTACCAGATAGGTAGGATGTAAGGGTAGATTTATCATATATAGATACCATATACTGTGTGTTACCAGATAGGTAGGATGTGTAAGGGTAGATTTATTATATATAGATACCATATAATGAGCTGGTTACCAGTAGGTAGGATGTAGTTGTAAGGGTAGATTATCATATATAGATATATAGATACCATATACTGTGCTGGTTACCAGATAGGTAGGATGTAAGGCTAGATTTATCATATATAGATATATAGATACCATATACTGTGGTGGTTACCCAGATAGGTAGGATTGTAAGGGTAGATTTATAATATATAGATATATAGATACCATATACTGTGCTGGTTACCAGATGGTAGGATGTAAGGTTAGATTTATCATATATAGATATATAGATACCATATACTGTGCTGGGTTACCAGATAGGTAGGATGTAAGGGTAGATTTATCATATATAGATATATAGATACCATATATGTGCTGGTTACCAGATAGGTAGGATGTAAGGGTAGATTTATCATATATAGATATCATATACTGTGCTGGTTACCGATAGGTAGGATGTAAGGTTAGATTTATCATATATAGATATATAGATACCATATACTGTGCTGGTTACCAGATAGGTAGGATGTAAGGCTAGATTTAAACCTGCTGATTTTAGGTTTATGGCGAGAGGAAGCAGAACAAGTGGGGGGTCTGCACAGGAGATGATTCTGTGATGAGCGGAGGGTACGGGCAGGAACATATGGGGACAACTAGAAGGAAATATAAGGAGGAGCAGCAGAGCGAAGGGATTAAATGTTAGGAGAAGGATTTTGTATGTAATGCGCTGTTAACGGGGAGCCAGGTGTTGTCCAGACAGAGGAGATTTGGGATCTGGTTATTAGAGCAAAATATATAATATAAGCATATACTTGGTATTATTTACAAATAGCTATAAACTTGACTATGGGGCATATTTATAAAGGATTGTTTTTTTCGCAAATAATAGCGCAGCACATCGCAGAGAAAAATAGCCCCATTGGGGCTTGTTTCGCCTTATTTATAAAAAGCGAAAAAAAAAACACACTTCGCGGGCTGAAAAAAAGGCGAACGGGCGCGATAAAGAGCGAAAAGTATCGCAGCGAAAACTTAAGCATCTAAGAAGACTGCATTGCGAAAACCATTCAAAACCAGAAAAGCCCACTAGAAAATGATGTCAAGTTCAAAATGGCCACCTCAACTTTACCAAGAAGTCAGCCATGTCTTATTTAGTCAATCTTCTTAGAATTTCTCAATTGGAATACAATTTTCTTTTGCACTGCACATTCGCCTTTCTAATGCGCGTTCGCTTTCCAAGGCCTATTCCATTATAATGTGCGTTGCCTTTCTAATGTCGGTCGCCTTTCTAATGTGCGTTCGCTTTCCAAGGCATATTCCATTATAATGCGCGGTCACCTTTCTAATGTGCATTCGCCTTTCTAATGCGCGATCGCCTTTCCAAGGCATATTCCATTATAATGCGCGGTCGCCTTTCTAATGTGGTTCGCCTTTCTAATGCGCGATCGCCTTTCCAAGGCATTTCCATTATAATGTGCGGTCGCCTTTCTAATGTGCGTTCGCCCTTCTAATGCGCGTTCGCTTTTTCAAGGCATATTACATTCTTAATGCGCGATCGCCCTTCTAATGCGCGTTCGCTTTTTCAAGACATATTACCCATTAGAATGCCTTTTAGCTCAAACAATGACTTTTCACCCCCTTCAGGGTCGCGCTAATCTTTCGCTCTTTTTAACGCAAAAAACCACCTTCGCTCTTTTATTAAATCGCGTTATGCCTTTTTGCTCCCTTTTCGCTAAAATTACCCTTGCGAAGTAAGGCTAAGGGTTTTAGCGATAGCTCGCGGAAAACGGTTCGCCATTCGTTAACGTGACCTTTATAAATAGCGTTAACTGTCTTTTTGGCGAAAAACCATGCGAAAAGCGAATGCGAAAACATTTCGCTACTTTTTGCTCTTTTATAAATAGGCCCTATGTTTCAGCAGAGAATATATATTTCCTCCTACCCATGTAATAAATGGCTCTACGTGTCACTAGGGGGTTAATAAAAGGATTGTATAATATATTTAGTAGGCAGAATACAGCATTAAATACCGCACCTTTAAAAACAGGCTTTCAACCCTGTATCCAACGAATATAGTATAACAAAACTGGTAAATTAATACATAAAACTATTGTGTTGGGGTGTAGAAATGTTGGATTTGTTAATTAAATATTAAATACCTGACAATAAAATGCAGTTTATTGATGCCGCTTGTATAACGTGTGGGTACGTTTTGCTTATAAAAAAAGGGGAAGGGAGCCAATCAGATTTCCATGCCACAAAGAAAGTTTCTTCCTGTGATCAGTGCAAATCATCCCGCTATGGAGAGCAACCAACTAAGCTGCCCCAATGGGAAATACTGTATTGATCGCCCTGTGCGTCAGGAGGAAGAACTGGGAGGAATATCGTCCAACCCCCAGAGTACAGTGCGTTCTCTATTCAACTTGTTAAAGGAAACTTAAGGTAAAAGAAAAATTGAACAAGGTATTTTAAAAAATCTACTACATCCAACCAAGCAGTATGTACTCATAAATGAGACTATCATTCCTTTCAAATGCCCAATGTTTCTAGTGGCCTCTCCCTCTATACTAGATCCCTGAAGCTGTTCTTGAAAGGAAAAGCTTGCTTGGAGGGTGGGGAAGTCTGTCCGTGAAGTTTGGCTTTCATTGGGTTGACTTTCTCTGTTGGGCGCTATGAATTCCACCAAAGCATCTTTCAGTGAATGCCCATGACTAGACGGAATTATATATTTGGAAGTGAGTATTAGTTAAAGGGAAATTAATTCTGAAAATGACTCCGGACACATCAGATTTACCCAGTGTAAAGACGTACAACCCTAGGAGATGTGTTTAAATACATGGCCTGCGCGGTAATGATTGTATTATCTTATTATGATATCTGCTACAAAATGGCTGAATTATCCAAATAAATGTAAACAGTAAAGTTGAATACATTGCAAGGCTAGTTTACAAGACAATTAGCCAAGATTCAAACCAGGTCAACCAAGGCCAAGGTAATCTAATCTTAATAATCTAATCAAATGAATCTTCCGCATACACTAATACCCCCAGCCAATTATTCCTTTGTAGAGAGTGACATCACAGAACAACAATCAATTAGTATAAATAATTACCAACCAGACCAAAACTTGGCACTGGTTTTTGTCTAAAAATCAGACATAAAGAAACCGCCACGTGGGTAATAATGGATGATATCTTGGCCTGTTTGACCAAAATATCATGGCAGTCATTCTCCATATTACCCATGTGACCAATCACCAAGTAGAAGAATTTTTTAACAACATGGCAGACCACGTACAGGGTTGAGGTACATAATGAGGTAAAACTGCTTAAATTCTGTACAATCAGTAACTTTTAGCATTCCAAGCTTCTTGTGACATTAAAGGAAATTTCAGTGGAAAATATTAATATTTTAAAAATCTTCATTTGTATTATGCATTAAAAATCGGTTGATTTCATACCCTTTGCTGTTCCCTGCTGTTGACATCAGTGAGCTGACATTCAGGTTCTAACGGTCCTTCTTCTTCCAGAATGCACCACATCCTTGGAATGTTCCAACAGTAATTTAATGATTGGCTGTTGGATGGGTCAAAGATGCTCAGATCTCTACTGAGCAACTGAATCAACCCAGTCTCTGGGTCAAGGGCAAGACCATAATGGTCTCTACTAGGCATCCTGCAAACAGGAAGTCAGTATTTCGGTTGCATTTATTTATATACAGACACAATGCTGAATGGGCAGATTAAGGTCATTGGGATGGAAAATTACTGCACTTTTTTTTAAAAGTAATGTATTTGCACTGAACTTCCCTTTAATCCCAGCATAAAAGTTCCTGTGTAATGGCAGCGTGTCCCAATGCATTGGTCCCTATGGTGTATATTGTGGTATCTTTATGACTGTCTAACTAAGGATTCCTTAGAATACTGGTGAATGTTTCTTTTTCCAGATGTTCGAAATTGCAGCTAAAATTTACTATTCCAGTTTATTCCCATCTTCCATTGGTTACCTCGTTACCCTGTTAAGAAGGCCTGGGGACATTATATGGCGTCAGTGTGGGCATCCTGCATCTTCCACAAGGTAGCTTTACTTTATCCTCCACCAGGCTTAGGGGTATTGTCATAACCGGTTGGTACGGGAAAATACTGGATGGATGGAAGTTTCCATCGCGGCTATAAATAACCGAATGTTATCAGTAGTTCATGTTCATAGTTATGTTACAATCTTGGTTTATAAAATTCCGAATGTGGAAGTTAATAGGGCACAATGTGTAGAGACTACGTTGCCATCATTGGGTGAAATATTTTGCCCCATCAGAAAGATATACCAGGGAACCATAATGGCTGGCCTCTCGTCAGTTTAATATACCGTAACAGTTGCTGCTCGGGTAATTGTAAACAGGCGACTCTGTGGAATTCTAATGGCAGCTATTTGCCAACATTAGAATTGGTTGTGCCGGGTGTATGTGTGTCTTTAGCAATATTGAATTGGTCAATTTCTTCCAAATTCTAACACCAGCACCATCCATAAATGAGCCTGTGATGGGTATACCATATTAACATGACCAACTGGTAATGTTTGTTATACCATATTAAAACCTGGTGAAAATACAAGTCCAATACCATAGTAATATAAAGGATAGGACCCTGCACACCTAAACCAAGGGTATAAATCAAATTCATCCACATATTTTTGTAATGGTGGTAAGGTGACAATATCCCAAATTTTGTGATATGATCCAGTCATTTGCCATTACATTTTTGCCGCCAATAAAGTCACTGCGATACCCTAGAGGATGTAGCAAGGGCCAATGAGAATTTTGCTGTGACCCCTTTGGTTTGATTTGCTCATAGGTTGGGCTACGCTCTTCTTGCTGGAGTGCCCCAGTGTTTGGATTATATTCATCATTTTTTCCGGTCTTTGTCTATTTGTATTTGGAACATCCAAACATGTCTCAATAGGTAAGTTACTGAACAGCAGATGAGGATTCACAAACTTCGAATGAGCTTTATCAAAAAGTGTTGAATAATATATCAAAGAACTCACCTGTCATTAGGGGCCACCCAGAATTGGAGTGCACCTGTGTGTTAGGGGGTCACCCGTCAATAATAGTAAACCCATTTTTTAGGGGCCACCCATGAATTGGAGTGCACCTGTGGGTTAGGGGTCACCCGTCAATATAATAAACCCATTTTTTAGGGGACCACATAAATTGGAGTGCAACTGTGAGTTAGGGGCCACACTCAAAAATATTGCACCCATTTTTCGGGACCACCCATGAACTGGACTGCACCTATATGTTAGGGGGCCACCCATCAATAATAGTGCACCCACTTTTTTAGGGGCCACCCATAATTGGAGTGTAGAATTATTAGAACCTGGTCCTCGCTTTTATGCTTTTATGTATTAGGAGCCGCCTGTGAATGGGAGCATTATAGTTTATCAGGACATGCCTATTATTTTAAGGGGCGTTATTAGAAGCCCCCCAAATTTCCTTTGGTTTGATTGTCTGCTATTTGTATCCAGTGATTGTTTAGACAGTTCTCTCTTTATAGGAAGCTTCGCAGTGGTCTCCATCATGATGGCAGTGTGACAGAGTCATGGTACCCAATGATAACTTTATCCTGCCAGGGAATGATTCTCTGCTAATCGATACAGTTGCGAGAGACAAAGCCAGAGTGGAGGTTGTGTGCGGGCCATGACTTTACTAGGGGTCTGTTCAGGTAAAGTCATTAGGAGTCTCAGTGAGGGGTTTAAATAACTTTAAACATTAACTATAAACATGAAATAACCCAGAAATCCTTGGAGAATGAATTGAAAACTGTTTGACTTTGTGACGCAGTGTTTCCAGCAAGACTATTTCGTTTTTCTGCAGGTGATTTTGGGTTTAGTCCAGTTTGGGTTTGTGGTCTCCTACCTGTCAGAGCCGCTGGTTCGGGGATATACCACAGCAGCCACAATCCATGTCACTGTGTCCCAACTGAAGCACAATTTCGGGCTGCCCCTAAGTGAGTCCTCTCAGCCACTGTCCCTGATATATGTGAGTATTTATAGTTTATTCCTATACACTAAAAGGACAACTGTATGGTTGTTGCTCCACCCCCTATCTGGCCAAGGCCTAACGAGTAGGAAGACATGTTCTACATGAAGTGCTTTTTCCATTAGATAGATCCCAGACTGAAGTGGGGATGGAGCTCAAACAATACAGTTTTCCTATAAAATGAAAAGCTACTCTTGTAATGTACATTATATATGAACTAACCTTTGAATATAGGTGATCCATTCAGACCCATTGGTCCAGGCGTATAATATCAAGCACTAGGCATGCAGTCAGGTTTACAAATATTGTTAAAGTCTTTAAGTACTTCAAGATTTCAATTTCCCAAAATCCTGTGTATCCAGTTAATAGTCAGTGGGAGGGAGTCTCCTGGATACTTCTTCATGTGCAGGGCATGTAATACTTTATATTTTATTTTAGAAAATTAATTTATACAGTATACAGTAAAGTTCTCCTTATAGTGCTCAGACACGTGTGGACTTGTCATAGGATGTCACCTTTCCAGTAAGTCACATTTCTTACCTGCACAACGGAGTGAAAAACATTATGGAGCATAGAAACTCTGCCACAAAGTGTCGGACCACGTAAAGTAGGGTTAATATGAGTGAGACGTGGAAGGGTTAATAATGTGTGAGTGTGGAAGGGTTAATAATGTGTCAGACGTGGAAGGGCTAATAATGTGTGAGACGTGGAAGGGGTAATAATGTGTCAGATGTGGAAGGGCTAATAATGTGTGAGACGTGGAAGGGTTAATAATGTGTCAGACGTAGAAGGGTTAATAACGTGTGGGATGTGGAAGGGTTAATAACGTGTGAGACGTAGAAGGGTTAATAACGTGTGAGACGTGGAAGGGTTAATAACGTGTGAGACGTGGAAGGGTTAATAACGTGTGAGACGTGGAAGGGTTAATAACATGTGAGACGTAGACGGGTTAATAACGTGTGAGACGTGGAGGGTTAATAAGTGTGAGACGTGGAAGGGTTAAAACGTGTGAGACGTAGAAGGGTTAATAAAGAGTGAGATGTAGAAAGGTTAATAACGTGTGAGAAGTAGAAGGGTTAATAACTTGTAGACGTAGAAGGGTTAATAAAGAGTGAGATGTAGAAAGGTTAATAACGTGTGAGACATAGAAGGGTTAATAACGTGTGAGAAATAGAAGGGTTAATAATGTGTTAGACGTAGAAGGGTTAATAACGTGTGAGACGTAGAAGGGTTAATAATGTGTGAGACATAGAAGGGTTAATAACGTGTGTGAGACAGAGAGGTTAATAACGTGTGAGACGTAGAGGGTAATAACATGTGAGACGTAGAGGGTTAATAATGTGTGAGACGTAGAGGGTTAATAATGAGTGAGACGTGGAAGGGTTAATAATGTGTGAGACGTAGAAGGGTATAAGAATTATCTGGGTGAGACGTAGATAGAAGGTTAATTAAGATGAGTGAGAGCCGTAGAGGGTTAATAATGAGTGAGACGTGAAGGGTTAATAATGTGTGAGTCGTAGAGGGTTAAAACAACGTGTGGAGACGTACGAAGGTTTAATAAGTGTGAACGTAGAAGGTTAATAACGTATGAGACGTAAAAGGGTTAATACGTGTGAGACGTAGAAGGGTTAATAACGTATGAGACGTAGAGAGGGTTAATAATATGTGAGAGATTGGTGAGTTAATAAGTGAGTGAGACGTGGAAGGGTTAATAATGTGTGAGACGTGGAAGGGTTAATAATGAGTGAACTAGAAGGTTAATAATGAGTGAGACGTAGAAGGTTAATATGATTGAGACGTAGAAGGGTTAATAACGTGTGGACATAGAAGGTTTAATACGTGGAGATTTGGAAGGGTAATGTGGAGACGTGGAAGGGTTAATAATGAGTGAGACGTGGAAGGGTTAATAACTTGTGAGACTTAGAAGGGTTAGGTGTGAGACGTGGAAGGTTATAACGTGTGAGACGTAGAAGGGTTTAATGTGTGAGACATAGAAGGGTTAATAACGTTGGATTGTAAGGTTAATGTGTGAGACGTGGAAGGGTTAATAATGAGTGAGAACGTGGAAGGGTTAATAACGTGTGAGACGTAGAGGGTTAATAATGTGTGGAGAACGTGAAGGGTTAATAATTAGTGAGACATGGAAGGGTTAATAACGTGTGAGACGCAGAAGGGTTAATGTGTGAGACTGAAGGGTTATAACGTGTGAGACGTAAGGGTTAAACGTCTGAGATGTAGAATCGTTAATACGTGAGACGTGGAAGGGTTATATGAGTGAGAGTAAGGGTTATAATAGTGAGACGTAGAAGGGTTAATAATGAGTGAGATGTAGAAGTTTAATAATTAGTGGACTGGAAGGGTTATAATGTGTGAGACGTAAGGGTTAATAATGTGTGAGACGTAGAAGGGTTAATAATGAGTGAGTCGTGGAAGGGTTAATAAGTGTGAGACGTAGAAGGGTTAATAATGTGTGAACGTGAAGGGTTAGTAATGAGTGAGTCGTGGTAAGGGTTAAGAATGAGTGGAGACTTGGAAGGGTTAATAATGTGTGAGATGTAAGTTTAATGGGAGACGTAAAAGGTTAATAATGGTGAGACGTGGAAGGGTTAATAATGATTGAGCCTAGACGTGTTAAAGGATAACTCCACTGGAAAATTAAGTTGGGTCAATTGGAAGCGCAGCTTTGAAAATACTTTTGGCATATTTTTTTTCCCCTAAGCCCCCCACAGCGTCCACCACATGCGTGCACTGACGTTCGTGTTGCGTCCGTTATTAGCCTACCAATCAGGAGGTAGATGATAATCTCGGAGGGAAACCTAAACATGCACCTAAGGAAAAACATATGTCAGCATCTTTAAATCTAGGCTGTGGGGGAGCTTAGGGGAAAAAAATATGCCAAAAGCATTTTTAAGCTGCAGCTTCCAACTGAGCATAACTTATTTTCCAGTTGTACTTATAATGTGTGTAAAGTCCTGGATGTCTTAAAGGGGCTGTAGGTCACATGGACAGGGGTCTATATAGTTATTTCCTGTTGTCTCAAAATTTATCAGCAGTTTAATAGTAAGTTTTCTGGTTCCATTCGGCCACTCATGGTGAAGAGTAACCTCCTCCAATACACTCTGATACGTGGGTCTAGCTGGGATTTCATTGCTTTTGGTGTTTATCTATTAAAACTATCTATCATATAATGTTTCTTTCTTACAGTCCCTCGTCAGTTTGTTTCGTGATCCGAAGAACAAACATCGCCACCCTAGTTTCAGCATCATTGCCCTATATGCCTCTTGCTCTTCGCTGTGAAGGAAATCAACCAAAGGCTACGCTCAAAGCTTCCTATGCCCATCCCTATTGAACTATCGTGGTAAGAGCAAACGTAACATTTCATTTCACCAATCAACACTCTGCCATTCCCATTCATTTACATTTCATTTAAGTGATATCACTGTAAAATGTATCTCCACCAATCAACACTTTCCCCTTTCCAATCATTTACATTTCATTCATAAGGTGATATCACTGTAATAATGTTATCTCCCACCAATCAACCCTTTCCCCCTTTCCAATCATTTACTTTCATTCATAAGGTGATATCACTGTAATAATGTATCTCCCACCAATCAACACTCTCCCTTTCCAATCATTTACATTTCATTCATAAGGTGATTCACTGTAATATGTATCTCCCACCAATCAACACTTCCCCTTTCCAATCATTTCATTTCATTCATAAGGTGATATCACTGTAATAATGTTATCTCCCACCAATCAACACTTTCCCCTTTCCAATCATTTACATTTCATTCATAGGTGATATCGTAATATGTATCTCCCACCAATCAACACTCTCCCCTTTCCATTTACATTTCGTTCATAAGGTGATATCACTGTAATAATGTATCTCCCACCAATCAACACTCTCCCTTTCCATCATTTACATTTCATATAAGGTGTATATCACTTAATAATGTATCTCCCACCAATCAACACTCTCCCCTTTTCATTCATTTACATTTCATTCATAAGGTGATATCACTGTAATAATGTATCTCCCACCATCAACACTCTGCCATTCCCATTCATTACATTTCGTTCATAAGTGATATCACTGTAATAGTATCTCCCACCAACAACACTCTCCCCTTTCATTCATTTACATTTCATTCATAAGGGTGAATATCACTGTAATAATGTATCTCCACCAATCAACCACTTTCCCCTTTCCAATCATTACATTTCATTCATAATGTATATCACTGTATAAGTATCTCCCACCAATCAACCACTTTCCCCTTTCCAATCATTACATTTCATCATAAGGTGAATCACTGTAATAAGTATCTCCCACCAATCACACTTTCCCCTTTCCAATCATTTACATTTCGTTCATAAGGTGATTCACTGTAATAATTTATCTCCACCAATCAACACTCTCCCCTTTCCATTGCATTTACTTTCATTCATAAGGTGATCACATGTAATAATGTATCTCCCACCATCAACACTTTCCCCTTTCCAATCATTACATTTCTTCATAAGGTGATATCACTGTAATAATGTATCTCCCACCAATCAACACTTTCCCCTTTCCAATCATTACATTTCATTCATAAGTGGATATCACTGTAATATGTATCTCCCACCAATCACACACTTTCCCTTTCCAATCATTTACATTTCGTTTCATAAGGTGATATCACTGTAATAATTTATCTCCCACCAATCAACACTCTCCCCTTTCCATTCATTTACATTTCATTCATAAGTGATATCACTGTAATAAGTATCTCCCACCATCAACACTCTCCCCTTTCCATTCATTTACATTTCGTTCATAAGGTGATATCACTGGTATAATGTATCTCCCACCATCAACACTCTCCCTTTCCCAGCGCGAATCTAAAAATATGAGATATCACACCTATAATGTGCAACTGTAATGAATACACCTGATGAGAGCGTGATTATCCCCTAAACGTTGTTACTGATGCACCTGGTGGAATAAAGTTTAAAGTTTACATACTGTAATACAGTAGGGGTGCTACTCGATATTTTTGATTCTGGCTATTTGATTTTTCAACCCAGAGGTAGGGTTTATTGAGAGTCTCATGGTTACTCCCACCCCTGTCACCCCCCTAATTTGTGCGTCGATGTGCAGGTTTTAATCAGTTGATCGCGTGATGAATGAACATATGGGCAATCAGCTGTTTAAAAGACCGGAACTGAACTGGCAGTTCAGGTCCAGTTTTAAATAGCTGATGGCGCGTATGTTTCATTCATCACGCGATCAACTGATTAAAACCTGCACATCGACGCACAAATCTGCAGTCTGCGGAGGGATCAGGGGCCCAGCCCCCAAACTCGCGGGGGGCCATGGGCCCTTCTGGTACACCCCTGAGAGTATGGCATCCTGGGTGGGATGCGCAGTGGATAACCCCTTTGATATTGCTAATCCTTTTCCCCGCCACTCGTGTTCCAACTATGTCGCCACATGGACAGGGACTATTTCCAGTCCTACAGAAATACTAGATCACGCCCTCATTGAACCAATTACAATATACACTGTAACTACACTCACAGGCAGACAGCTAAATTCAAATCCATATAGTGTCTATTTGTTCTTCACTTTTGATCTCTACAGGGGTCTCCTATGGGATAAACCTGCACAGAACTATGGCGTTGGCATTGTAGGAGACATTCCTACTGGGTTTGGTATTCTCCTTCTATTCCATCTCTTTATAGTGCCATGGTTATATGAGTGAAATGAATGATATAATATTGACATGTGACAGTTCTGGATTTATTAAAGGCAAATAACCCTTTAACCTTTCACCCCCAATAGAATGATGTGCTTCTTCGAGTATGCATATAATTTAATGGAGATTTGGTTAGGAGCAAAGGATCATGGGTCTTTAAAGGACGGGCCTGTCAATTTTTCAGTTAATATTATAATCAGTTATATAACAAGGCAAGAAAATGAATCTTCTTTTAAAGGGACACTATTATCTTTCAGTATCTGACTTCTTACTGGCTCCTCCCATAGTCAGTGTCCCTGACACTCCTCTTATTTCTGACAAAGGAGCATATTAAATATAGGGGAGGGCATACTGTGGGAGGGACAAAAGAGCAGTCAGTAATTGCCTAACTATAATGTCCCTTTAAGTTATCTGTATGATAACCCCCAAAGCTATTTGTTAGCAATCGGTTTGTACTATTGCTGTGTGGAAAATATCGGATATGTGAGTTTTTTCCTTCCTGTAGATTAGTTGCACCAGCGTACCCAAGGTTGACTACTTTTTAATGTTGTAGAAATGCATTTGCCATAGCTGTGGTTGGCTATACTATCCTATTTCCGTGGCTAAAATGTTTGCCATGAAGCATGGCTACAAGTGGGACAGCAACCAGCAAGACTCTCCTATTTTATGTATTTGGTTTTTTTTATTGTTTATTGGCCGTTGGAGTGTTGGCACCAAAATATCAGTGATACTGGTATGATTCCCACTGACCGCTAACAATCAGTTTACCGACTGAATTGTAATTTCTGATTTGACTGATTTTTAGACAAAACCAGTGAGTCAGAGTGATTGTGTAAATCACAGCTGCAGTTGGAATAAGTTAGAGACTAACTGTTCTATTATATTCCATGGCCAGCGTGCCAGCCAGTCCGCAGTCAGATGTCCAGCTTATCCACTACTCCAAATTTACCTCTGTCTAGGGAGCTGCTACTGTTGCCGTGATTGCAATGTTAGAATGCAATGCGCAATCGAGCTAGTGTGTGGCCTAACCCGTAGCCCTTTGAAAGTATGTTATTGTGAATATGTCCGACCTTTATAAATAGCTTGTAATTATACGCTGACCCCTCCCCAACCACCCCCTGTCACCATTAAAGTACCCATGTACCTCTCGCCCTATCCATTCCTCAGTCTGACCAATGAGATTGTGTGGTCTACAAGAGGCTGGTTTAGATCCTCAACTGGCTACTTAAAGGGGAAGGCAGAGTTCAGTTTGTTTACTTGCCCTTTACATCTGGGATATGGTTTAAGTGCCTGTTCAATACGAGTCCATTTTAAAAGTAGTGACCCATTTTCTTTTTAAGTGATATTATTCTATATATATATATTTGTCCAGCTGTGCATTTTTATATCTATTTTCAGGATATAATGATTTTAATATTTCCCCTTTGACTTCCTTTGTTTTATTTGTTATCTAACAGTAATTATTGTTTTATTGTATTGACTTCATTTTCTTTAAAATAATAATTGAAATATATGAAATTGAGAATACATTGAAAAGACAGTAATGCGCCCCTGCTGTAAATCTTGGATGTTACCCATTAGACGTTTCTTTAACCGGAGTAGGGTTTGGGGGAGGTCCATGATGACATAGCTGAGCCATGATTTTAGGTGATGATGTAACTAAGCACCATTATAACAATATAATTTCAGAGTACTACTAGATATTGTGTATAAAATGCCTATACACTGTACATATGTTCATTTCTCAGTATTGTACTTTTCTAATCCAATCTAGGAGCTGATGCACTCGGTTGTTAAGTAATCTTGCAGGGAGCTTTTTCCAGTTTTTGCTGTCACTGCATCTATGTCTAGGACCCTAGTCCAGGAAACACAGGAGGAAATACACAGGTAAGTAGGAACCCTCACGGTCATCTTAGAGGTTTGTAGCTTTACTTGCTTGCACGGCATTGTTATAATAACAGACATAAATAGAATAAATCACTAGGGATGCAACTAAGGAAGGTACCAAGATAATTGCGGCCTTGTCTGCCAATCATCTTCTGTTAAAGCCTTAAAACAAAAACTGGTGACTAGGTGACTGATTAGTAGTCAGTTTTTCCTTTCTGTCAAGGTATCTGCGTCCTCCCTCTACTCAATGAGCTTTTTATAAATTGAGCATGGTGCAGAGAGGCCGCTGGGGAAACAGCAGTCATCATTGGTTTGTATGTCAGCAGTCACAGTCTTGATTGATTGCATGGAGGGAGGAGCCAGCTTACTCTGAATGCTGAATATATCAGTTGAGGTTGGCGGCAGTTAACTGACAGTTTATGAGTGTTTTGCTAATTGAGAGGAATGTCAATTTAAAAAAATCAAGCTAAAATATAAGGCACACAGTTAAATATTCTGATAAGATGTAGGCAGAAATTTGCCTGCGATCAACCGATGGACGAAATTTACAGAATGTCGGTAAATTTTGCCCACTTGTGGGTGTCAGATAAATAGTTCTGAGGTTACAAGATCATCTCCTAGTTGTAATTAAATTACTTTGCAGGGCTGCACAGATTAAAAACAGTTGCATTAAACTACATTACTTTAGCCTCGCTTGCTGTATGTTTTATTAGGATTTGTCTAATTTTTCAATGATCTGGCAACTCTATAATTGATGCACGTCCCCCTCCCTCCTTAACAAGCCAAAGAGTAAATACGGGCTGACCTACCCATCTACTCTCTGTAAGCAAGGCTTACTAGGAAGGAGTCGTTCTCTTTGACTCTCGGCACTCCAGACTCAATTATCACGCCTGTATCTTTCATTAAAACTTCATCATTTTACTAAGTCATATCAAAGCAGATACTCAATTGCCTGACGCGTTTCGGATACACCTGTATCCTTAATCATAGGCTACATGTTTCATTTCCTGTTTCCGTTTATAGACCACCCACTGTTACCTGCTTGTCTCAAAGGCAAAGGTTAATTACCCCCTGAGGACTAAAACAAGTAACACTGTCCTCTATAGGAGTCATTGATAACTACTTTTGTATAGCAAATTCTGCGCTATAGCAGTGATGTATGAACTCCTCTATATCCGTTCTATTGCATTCAGAATAGAATACGGTGTGGGAGAATGTATAATAATCCCAATTTACTAACATTAGGCTTCTATTGGGTAGTTATGCTAAAGGGTCCACAACATTTTTAAAAGAAAAGTGTTATGTGGACATAAAGGGAAATCTAGGACCGACTTCAACACGGAGAGGAGCAGCGCATGGCCAAGGGATATACACTGGACCACAGAAATAGAGGAGGAAGTTATCCCCAAAAAAAGTTTTTGAACTTAAGCAGGGTCCAAACTTATATAGAACACCGATTACCTATTGACGTTAGCATCACTAGGGGCAGAAACACAGCAGAATTTCTTCCCAATGCTGATGGTTTAATGTGTGAGTTACAGTTGGTTGCTCAGGTGGTTCCTGAACCCAAGCGTCTAGTTTTTACAGTTGACAGAATTGAATGAACCATCCCTATCCAGATTGCTGGCTCCGTATCTGCCCTGGTTATCTTGGCAATTATCCTTAAAGCGGGAGAACTATTTACGAGCCTTCCAAAGTAAGTAGTACAGTTACCGTTTGATGACCGACCGATCATGTGTTTTTCTTTTAAAGGGAGGTGTGTGTAGATGGCCCTTCTGTGGTTAATAAATAAATTCCCCATGTAAAGGGGATCAGTGCGGGCCTTTACCTTTCCTGTGTAGTGGGGTTTATAAGGTTTGTATTGTTTCTCCTTCTCTCTCTGCTCATGTCTCTGTCACAGGCAATATTATCAGCCATTGTAATTGCCACTCTGAAAGGAATGTACAAACAGTTCCAGGATATACCGTCTATGGCGAACCAACATATGATCTGGTATTAGAGCTCAGTAGGCCCTGGTTGTGTAGAGAGTTCCCTACCACCTTCATTCTATAAATTACACATAGGACTATTACTAGACCCTGGTGGTATGTAGAGAGTTCCCTACCACCTTCATTCTATGAATTACACATAGGGACGTATTACTAGGCCTAGTGGTATGAGAGAGTTCCCTACCACCCTTCATTCTATAAATTACACATAGGGACATATACTAGGCCCTGGTGGTATGTAGAGAGTTCCCTACCACCCTTCATTCATGAATTCACATAGGGACGTAGTAAACTAGGCCCTAGTGGTATAGTAGAGAGTTTCACTCCACCCTTCATTCTATAAATACACACAGGGACACATTACAAGCCTGGTGGTATGTATAGAGTTCCCTACCACCCATCATTCTATAATTACAGATAGGACGTCTTACTAGGCCCTAGTGGTATGTAGAGAGTTCACTACCACCCTTCATTCTATAATTACAGATAGGGGGCGTATACTAGGCCTTGGTGGTATGTAGAGAGTTCACTCACCCTTCATTCTATAAATACAGATAGGGACATATTACTAGGCCCTGGTGGTATGTTAGAAAGTTCCCTACCACCCTCATTCTATAAATTACACACAGGGATGTATTAATGGGCCCTGGTGGTATGTGAAAGTTCCTACCACCCCTTCATTCTAAAATTCACATGGGACATATTACTGGCCCTGGAGGTATGTAGAGATTTCACTACCACCCTTCATTCTATGTACTCAACACCAGGCATTTACTGAGCCCTGGAGGGTATGTAGAAAGTTCACTACCACCCTTCATTCTATAAATTACACACAGGATTATATTACTAGGCCCTGATGGTAGTAGAGAGTTCCCTACCACCCTTCATCATAAATTATCACACAGGGACATTTACTGGCCCTGGTGGTATGTAGAAATTTCCTTCCCACCCTTCATTCTATAATTACACATAGGGACATATTACTGATTGTGGTGACTATCTGTTCAGGCATCTTCTGTACCATGACATAAGGTTCTTAGGTAGACTGGGTGTGTAGTAAGTTATATGCTTAGCACACTTTACATCGCATTCAGTCACCTAATTCATGACCTTTACATCGCATTCAGTCACCTTTACATCGCATTCAGTCACCTTACATCGCATTCAGTCACCATTACATCGCATTTAGTCACCTTTACATTCGCATTCAGTCACCTTTACATCGCATTGATGGAATAAGTTATAGGTACTCAAAGTAAAATATCATGCTTGAATATTGCAACATTAAGACGTAGATGAGCCCAATTGGTGAAATTCACCACCACCAGTTTCCGTTACCAATCCCACATTAATGTTCTCATGATCCATTTTTGCACTGCATTATAGACAAATAAATAACCATTATCTCTTCTGTCTCAGCTGATATGGTGTAGTGACCTTCATTTCAACAGTTTGCCTCAACATGGACATCGGTCTTGCTGTATCGGTTGTGTTTTGGCCTCTTCCGTTACTTTCAGGAGCCCTGTGAGTTATTACTATAACTCTTCTGGGTTTACTTTCACCATCTTTACTGCAAAGGGGACACTTTCACATTAAATACACAGGGGGCGTAGTTCTAAAGTGCAGTTGTTAAGGTGTTACCCATTCCATGAAAAAAGGAATAGAATGCAGAATGCAGAGAGGTCTTAATATACAACACTAATGTAGTTACGTCAATGGCCACAACCCTATTTAACTCCCATTAACTCTTCTTCTTTTTGCTTCAGGTTTGAGTTTGTGCTAAAATAACATGATTCACCCAGAGGCACCATTGCTATAATGAATAAGCGCAGAAATCCCTGCTCGCTGCGTAGCACCTCTCTGTGAATGAGGCCCAAAATGTATATAAAGGTGATCTGTAGAGAATAAATAACCTATTTGGACAATGTGGGCTGCTCTGCTCTGATTGTGGTTATTGTTTTACAATTGTTTATTATGTTGTGGACAGACCTCATATTCCATTTTGGGACAGATTCCCGACACAATCTCTACAGAGACACCGAAGAAATACGATGGTAGGTTTTAACTATTGTATGATCTGGACCCGGTCTAGACTAGAAATGGCCGAACTTCATTAAAGTTTGAAAGTTCGAATTCGGACCCATTAAGTCACTGAGGAGTGATAGTTGAAAATCTGGGTGATTTACAGTAAACAAACAATGGTAACTTACTGAATGGCTGTGGCACCTGGGAAATGGTTCTGGGGAACATGTCACTACCACCAAAACTTGTTTAAGGGCATGTCCCCCCCATTTTACTATTAACTTACATCACCTCTTTCCCCCGTCGATGTGTCACGGCCCTTGCTTGCATGAACCAGCAAGCAGGGGCCGGACGGCAGCTGCATTCGTGATTGGCTGTGAGGCAGCAAATCACGACGCAGTTTCCTGCTGTGCAGATCGAGTGGGGGAAAGAGGTGATGTAACTACAGATTGGGGATGTTTTATGTAAAACTACTTTGGGTTGGGGGAGGGAGCCTACAGTACAGAAAAGGGGTTTTGTGTCTAGGGGAGGGAGAGGGAGGGGGAGGAGGTCTATATACTGATCATGACAAAATTCTCCGGAAGGCAGAGTGCAATATGACTCTGCAGACTCCTGGTGAGCAGTTTTTTGGACTTTAGGGGGGGATTACTGGAGAACCATTGGGAGCTGGGATGTGAGGTAAGGATTTTTCTACACTACATAGTGGGGCCATATTTGGTTAAATTGTAGTTTTGGGGGTGGACAGCCTTTTAAAACACTTCTTAAGGACCTGTAAACTCCCCTAAACCCCAAAATAAGTATGTGCCATTCGTTTCTATTATTCACAGGGGTGAGAACGCTTATTCCACCTCCCTGGAATAATAGGACGCTTGGGGACCTGGAACTTACTGCCGCTCCACTCGCAGCCGCTCCTTCACTGACAGTCGCTCTGTCCCGACCGCACGCCCTATCTTAGGCGCATGCGCGCCAGACAAAAGATAGGGCGCGCGATCGGGACAGAACAGCTGTTCTGTGCATGAGCGGCTGGAGTTCCAGGTCCCCGCGTCCTATTTCACAGGGAGGTGAGAAATAAGCGTTCTCACCTCCCTGTGATAATAGAAATGATGAACATACATATTTTGGGGGTTTAGTGTTTCCTTTAAACAAACGGGCAATTGTCGCTTTGCGGCAGCTACCTTCCAGGTTACGGCCAATTCGAGGGTTACCGAACGATACTTTCTATCTAGGGTTACCACAATAGAACCATAAATTCGAGGGATACCAAAATCAAACGATACTTTCGAGGGTTACTGAAAATCTAGCTACATTCGAGGTTAGTCGAATGGTACATTCTAGGGTAATGAAACGATCCAATTTGATAATTATCGAATTACGTATAATTTTTGAAAATACAGCCGCGAGTCCCGAAAAACTAACTAGTTTGAATAGTTCAAGTTTGTTCGAACCATAAAGTTCGGCTCGGACTTGGGTTCAAGTTTGGTTTTGTGTCATCTTCTAGTCTAGACTCAGACGAAAAGGAAATGATCCGTTGTATTGTGGATATCTAATTTTAATTGGGTCTTGAGACAGTTTAAAATTTGTATTTTATAGCATATTTAATACGCCTCTTTTCTGACCTGTAAATAGTGTTTTTATCTTGTAGATGAATGATGCTGTTACATAACTACGGCTGTACAATTGCCCTTCTTTGTAATAAGCTTTGCTGAAAATTAGCCAGGGTGTTATCCCAATAACAAATCAGAGGAAATGTGTGTGAGTTCACACTATTAACACATCTCTAGCGACAGAACACCTAGGGCCCTATTTATACCATCGATCGTTATCGGAAAAATAACGATTGTTATCATAAAATAGCGATCGCTATCGTAAAATAGCGATCGTTATCGGTAAAAAAAAAAACGATCGCTATTTTCCGATACGACCGCTATTTTTCCAAAAACGATCGTTATTTCCGATAACGATCGTTATTTTGCGATAATCGTAAAATACGATCGTTATCGGAAAATAATGATCGTTATCGGAAAATAACGATGCGTTATCGGAAATAGTGATTGTTATTTTCGATAACGATCAATTTTACGATATACGATCGTTATTTTCTTGATAACGATATTGAGGTTTTAATAGGGCCCTAGGTGTTAAGCTTTCCTAACTAGATTAGAAATAGATCAACCAGAACTACAGTATATGTATAATACCGTAATCTCAATGTTATATATACCCCGTACCAACCAGAACTACAGTATATGTATTATAACCAGTAATTCTCAATATTATATAGTATCCCTGTACCACACCAGACTACAGTATAGTATTAATACCAGTAATTCTCAATATTATATAGTATCCCTGTATACCAACCGAACTACGTATATGTATTAATACCAATAATTCTCAATATTATATAGTATCCCTGTACCAACCAAAACTACATTATGTATTAATACCAGTAATTCTCATATTATATAGTATCCTGTACAACCAGAACTACAGTATATGTATTAATACCAGTAATCTCAATATTATATAGTATCCCTGTACCAACCAGAACTACAGTATATGTATTAATACCAGTAATTCTCAATATTATATATATTATCCACCGTACCAACCAGAACTACAGTATTGTATTAATACCAGTAATTCTCAATATTATATAGTATCCCTGTACCAACCAGAACTACAGTATATGTATTAATCCCAGTGATTCTCAATGTTATATAGTATCCCCGTACCAACCAGAACTACAGTATATGTATTAATAGCTAATTCTCAATATTATATAGTATCCCTGTACCAACCAGAACTACAGTATATGTTTAATACCAGTAATTCTTAATATATATAGTATCCCTGTACCAGCCAGAACTGCAGTATATGTATTATACCTGTAATTCTCAATATATTTACTTTAGAAACTTTTAGCCTACTTTTAAAGCTATTTAATGAACTTGCCATTACCCACATCTGCTGGAAGACCGTTCCACAATTTCACCGTTCTCACTGTAGAAACCTTTCCTACCTGAATGTGAAACTTCTTTTCTTCCAACCTTAAAGGATGTCCCCGAGTCCTTGATATGACCGATTAGTGAACAGTGCAACCAGAGAGTTCATTGTATGCATTAATATATTGTTAAGGTTATCATATCCCACGCAACGTCGCTTCTCCAATGTAAACACCCTAACTTGTCTAATCTGCCTCCATTCCTATTATTTTAGTTGCCCCTCTCGAACTGCTTCCATTTCCAGATGTCCCTTAGTAAATGGGATAATTGAATATATCTCTCTATGGGCCATATTTGTAAGGTCGGTATGGCTTTTAGTATACTGAACCTTTGCAATCGTACTTTACATTTGCTAACATAAATCTACGATAGCTTAAATCTACAAGTTTACGATCGTCAATAGAATACCATTGCGGTAGTTTACTACCACTTGGTATTCTATGAAGGAACGTTCTTAGATTTACAAATCTGCGGTCGCAACTGTCCATTAACCAAAACCTGCCTATCAAAAACTTGTGATACGCAGTTTTTTAAGTGGCCCCTTGTCTCCAATTGGGCTGATACAGATTTTTTCAAAATTTTTCAGGCCAAAGAAATCTCTGGTATTAAATTTCCATTGGAACGCGGCCATTTATTTTGCGAATGCGGAACTATACACCAAGGCCCTGAAAGTGAAGGTAAAATAACTGCCATGGAGGTCAATGGAAATATAATTGACAAGTTTGCTCAATGATTAAATATTTTTTTTTAGATGGGGGCCAACGTAGACCGACTCATTAAGAAGAAGAAGAAAGCGGTGATGAAGAGGAAGAGGTTTACAGAAAGTCATCAGCTTGGCTAAAATTATTATGGCAAAAACACAGATGGTAGAGGACAAAGATTATTTCATGACTGATAAAGTATTTTCGGGCTCATGCAAGGAGAGTTAGGCTGGGTACACACGGTAAGATATTCACGGACTGGTAAAGTATGTTCGGGCTTATACAAGGAGAGTTAGGCTGGGTACACACGGTAAGATATCACGACTGGTAAAGTATGTTCGGGCTTATGCAAGGAGTTAGGCTGGGTACACACAGTAAGAATTCACACTGGTAAGGTATGTTCGGGGCTTATGCAAGGAGAGTTAGCCTGGGTACACACGGTAAAGTATTCACTCGGTAAAGAATGTTCGGGCTTATGCAAGGAGAGTTAGGCTGGGTACACACGGTAAGACATTCACGACTGGTAAGTATGTTCGGGCTTATCAAGGAGAGTTAAGCTGGGTACACTCGGTGTATTCACGACTGGTAAAGTATTTTCGGGCTTATACAAGGAGAGTAATATTTATCGATTTATCGTTTATATTTATCGATCGCCTTAAAATATCTCAGGGTAGCCACGACTGAGCTCGTAGCGTTGCCAGAGTAAGGTGTCAAAACAGCATTGTGACCACCAACTGTCTGCCATGTACATGCTATTTTAACACCTTACTCTGGGCATTCCATAACACCTCTTACCACTATCCAATCACACCCTTAACACCTGTTGTGATATGCTAATTGGGATTTTCCAGGGTACATAATTGCCACAGATTCTTGTACAAGTCTTCTGAATTGGAAAGCCAGTCGGATGACTAGCGAACGTCTTCAAGAACTACATTTCAAGTCCAGTTGATCTATTGAATACAAACATATACCATGACCTTGATATGAGAACCTTCACAAGCATTATATAATTATATAATTAGGGTCTAAACTGAGTACCCCTATGCCTCATATATAATATTATATAATAATATAATAGGGTCTAAATTGAGTGGCCCCTATGCCTCATATAATATTAGATATAATATAATCAGGGTCTAAATTGAGTGGCCCTATGCCTCATTTAATAATTTTATAAAATAATGTAATCAGGGTCTAAATTAAGTGACCCCTATGCCTCATTTAAAGTGAAAACATGACAAGTGCTATAATATAGTGCAACCAAAAAGCATACACAACATTGATGTAGGACACCATCATATCAATAGATACACCACATAGTATTATCAAAAGTATATAAAATTCCTAAGTAAGGAATAAAGGCTAGTTACACCCTAAAAGGCAATCCTTGCTAAAATAACAACTTAGACTTCCACATGCCCACCAAACACAGCCCCCACTGGACTGCAATGAAAAGGAAGGAATGGCGGGACAAGGATAACACATAATAACTATATAATACATAAGGCTAGGCATTTTCAATGGGGAGGTGCATTGGCGAGAATCTATATTACAATCACTCACACTCCACGTCTGCCCCTCCCTGTATTATAGTCATTTATATAGGAATCCCTGTTTATGTTGACAGATAATGTCGGTCCTTCTTTCTCTTTTCAATAGGAACAGTAATTAACTATTTATACTTTAAACAGGGATTCCTATATAATGACTAATACAGGAAGGGGGAGAGACAGTGGTAGTGGGCATTTTCTTTGTGGCTAGCCATATGTATTATAAAAAATAATACACACCTACAGTGGTAATATACAGATTTATTCACCTCGGAGTTCCATGACCTGTATAAAAGCACATCGACCTACGGCCTCGTGCTTGTATATGGTCATGGAACCTCGGTGGCGTTATATCCTTATACACTGTAGTAGGCGTATTATCCCTATATACAACAACGAATGGACAGTTCAAATGCAAGTGCACCAGTAAGTAAAGGTATCTTTAGGGCAGGGGTGCACAACCCAGCCGATGCTGGGGGCCCATTAGCGGCAATGAACATGGTGAGCGGGGCTGTGGTGAGTAGCTCCGCCCCCAGCCCACCCTTTTCCACACCTACCTGCGGCTCAGTGCTCTGTGAAAAATGCAGCCGGCATCACTGCCTTAGGGTGTCTGTCTGCCATAATCAAGATGGGTCCACATCACAGGACTCATTGATCTATTGGTAACACCCATAATTTGGTGAGACATATTCTGGAGACCCTGGTGTCCGACCCTTCCTTGCCCATTACCTAGGAGGAGAGCAGATATCCAATCAGCTACTTGAAGAGTATCTCCACTGATTAAAAAAATAAATACCATTTAGTTTTTGAGAACAGGAGGTAAGACACAGCTCCTTACATCTTGTTCTTCAATAAACTATATGCTATTTTTTTTATCAGTGGGATCCCCTTTAATGTATTTAGACTGTTAACATCCGACAATAGATAATTATCAGGGAGATCAATAATTGCTATGGCGTTAACCATGCTACTTCCCCGCAAACGATCCTGTGATTTAATAAAGTTGGCACGTCACTGTGCGACATTATTGCATCATGGGAGCGTGCACGGTTAAGTAGCGGGGACTGACACATGCACAAAAGAATGTAATATATTGCGCAAGATAGAGGCCCAATTTTAAACCTTTTTTTATTGGATCAGACAAGCAGCGCTACTTCCTAAAGATTTGAAGTGGCGCAGCCCCCGCAAAACGTGCGTGAATTTGTGCTACCTGGTATTGTACCGGGTAATGTGGGTTTTATGCTCGTATTACGAGGAAATTAGGTATTTGTATCTCCCTGTACGTATAATAAGCGTTTCTGGGCTATAAGATAAGTAAATATGTAACATACTGCCCTGTCACACGCCTGAATTTCCAGACTAGAGCTGACGCTAAGTGGGTGGACCCCAGATTGCATTGTTGTACAAAGCTTTAGCCTACATATTTCCTTATGTTTGATTTTATTTGTAGGATATATCCTCTTTTAAAAATTAAATAATTATTTTATCATCTGGAGTCTACTGGCTCCTTACTGACTTTGTAGAAGTGACATTTATTGCTATTCTGTATCTACTGCATAAATATCACCATGACTTTATACAGGGTTCTGGCTTGGAATTTCTAGCAAACAGAGATGATGTTTTAGGAAGTCTCCGAGACTGTCTGAGACCCTCCCAACTCTCCTTCTCTACGTCTCTGTTCTGAGAAACATGGATTCCATTCCCTGATTTTGACTTCTCGGCTGTCAGTTTTATAGACACAGTCGGCGTTAGATGCTAAAGAATGTGAGTGCAAAATTCATTTTTATGCGACAAGTATGAGTTTTGTAATGTTGTGACACGTTTCTATAGACCCCCACAGTCCCGGACGCTGGTCCATGTTCCAGAATGTGTGGGGTTTGACTGTAGCTTGGGTGGCCCAGAGGTGCGTCCTGTCCAGTGAGATCACATCATAAAATATGCAACTACTAACAAATTCAATTCTAAACAATGTCAAAACTTCATTTTCAGGTCTTTATGAATTTCGAGAGATTGAAGTGGACGTTTATATTGCCAACTGTCCGAGTAAGTTGGTTTTAATTAAAGTTCTACAACAAACAATCCTTTCCCGTTAATCGGCCGTAGTTGGCACTGCTGCAACGTTTATATTTTCATAAGTGGGCAAAATGTTAGCGAGGTGAGAGGCACAGCTGTTAGCGATAATCGGATCTATCCAGGGCCTTGTTTATTTTAGCTTGTCCATTCTCCTACATCGCTGTACTTCATTGTACTATCATGTAAGATTTGAATTAAGTATAGAAGTATGAATAAAGAAACATTTTAGTAAAGTTTAGTACACTCCATGCAATATTTCTGCCCAATCGGCCAATAGTTCAGTGTTCAGTCGATCGGGCCAAAATATTGCATGGTTTTTCGGACCCGAGCACGATCGGTCTTCCGAATTGGACGACCGCACGATCGCTTGTCCTAAACCATGGCTGAGCGTGTCAGTCCTCTAAAAAATATTATTGAAGTAACTACCTTATCCTCCTTTTAGGGTTAAGGTGGCCATACATATATTCGATTTTACTTACCCCGACCGAGTGCTCCCACGAAGTTCGACCTGATCTGTTGGAACCACCTCTCCAGTTCTTCTATGGCGACCGACATGTGATCACAAATCCCATTCAATTTGCATATCGCATGTCGGTCGCATAGAAGAACGGAAGAGGCGGTTCCGGCACGGGCAGGATCGGTCAAACATTGCGGGGCACTCGTCGGGTAAGTAAATTGTATATATGTATGGCCACCTTAGGCCACACTTCTGTGGCATCCACAGTTCCTTTGCATTATGCACAGTGAAGGGGAGCGGATGTGTCGGGTCAGTGAGAAGTTCGGCGCTAGAGTGTTCCGCTGGTAGTTCTTTTCCTCCCCTGCAAGTTTTACTGATAACGGGAGGAAGACACAGCTCATTTACCCCCGTTTCAGTTAAACTGAACAAATCATAGTTAAAAAATTAGTGGCCATACCCTTTAACAGTTGTCCAGAGGAAGGGAAAAAAACTGCTAAAGAGGGGAATAATTCCTTCCCGACTCCAATGGCAATCGAAATCATTCAGAACTGCAATATATCAATTCCCGTTCTCACAGTAAGAAACCTTTCCTAACCTGAAGATTAAACTATTTTCTGCCAACCTTAAAGGATGTCCCCACGTTTCCTCTCTCCATTCCCCTTATTAAGTTTGTTGCCTCCATGAAACTTAAATTCCAAAATGTTCCTTTTGTATATGAGATGCTAACTGCACGCATATTCCAAACAACAACCCCGCGTGCACACACATTCAATCCACCCACTTCTGTGAGACTTGCTGGAGGGGAATCCCATTCAGTCAGATAGTCAGGGCTGCCCTGCTACTGTATACCCACTTAAAGTAAAACATGGAGCGGAACGGGGACTGGATTTGAAGATTCTGCTTCTATGTATATAATGCAATGATTTTTAAATGGCTAACACTGTGGCGAATGACTGTGGCATTGAGCAGCAGTCACCTATCATGTGCGACTATATGTGTGTTAATCTTCTGAAATGTTCCGGTGAACTTCTTGCACCTTCAAATAAAGTATTTTTTTCTTTCTTGCGTATTTTGTTTTTTTTTTGCAAGCATAAATTTTATGTGAGTGTCGCATCTGAATTGTGTTTTCTGGGGACATTGTTGTCAATTTTCATTATGTCGATTGCAGAACTTTTAAATGTTAGGGGTTAGTGTTGGCAACATTGTCTGTATTAAAGGGTATATTGCAAAATGTCCTATTTTGGTGCAAATTATGTTTAGGTCTTGTACCCCCATTGTTTAGGAGAAGTAATATGATTGCTTCAAGTAAAAGGGGAAATTAATGTAAGCTTTAAAATGAATGGGAAGTTATAATGATAAGTTTTTAAGTAAGCTTTAAAGTTAAAGGAAGTGGATATGATACAGTTAAAGGAATAGATATTGATTCACTTAAATTAAGGAGAGTTGGGTATGATACACTTTAACATTCCCTTTACCGTGTATCAATTAACATCTTTTCACATGAATTTAATTTTTTAAGATAAACGTCCTAAACATAATTCTCCACAAATTTGGACATTTTGCAATATCACACCCAATAATACAGACACAAAAAAAAACCTGGTCCCAAACAAGAAACCAAAATTTATATAGTTGACACAATGTACGAAATATGTTGCAAGAAGGGAAAAGTTCAAAGGAAACAGTTAAAGAATTAACCATATTATATATCTATAGTCCATAAATACATTGCATTATATACATGAAGCGGAACTCTGCTAACCCAGTCCTAGTTCCGGTCCACATTTACTTTAGTGTTTATATACGCTAGCAGGTATCTGAATGAACGAGGTTCCCCTCCCCAAGTCTCACCGACAGTGGAGAAATAGGGTAATATAGTGTGTGATTAAAGGTACGCTTGCAATGGACTGAACTGTGATTAGGGCAGGCAGATCCCGGTGAATATGGCTTTGAAAGGAAGGTTGGAAGCTCCTTTGTATAGGAAGTGATCTCGCACGTGGCCTTATCCACAAGGCAATTTGAGGTTGCCAAGGAGAAGAGACTTTAGAAGACCATATAAATGCTGTAAAATCAATAAAGTCCATTTATGTTAAAGGACACTAACCAAAAAACACTGGGTGGAACCTACCCCGCCCCCCGGGAGGTCGAAGGTAAAGGGCCCACACCAAAGGTCTGAGATCAGATGTTTTTAACAAATGATTGCGAATATGAAGTAAATATACACGCGATCATCACTGCTGCAAGTACTGGGCCCTTCCATTCATCGTGACATGACTTATGATGGCGGCACAGCCCGGACTCTTTACGCTGCACAAGATAATAACAGATCTCAAAAAGCTGTAAAGTAGGTTGACAGAGAGCATCACAGGACAAGGGGACTTCAAGGTCGATTCCTTCACTAAGGGAGAAGGTAAGTATTGTGGGTGGGGTTTTGGGGGGTGCTTGGTGTATGCTAAAAGTAGGTGGAATATCCTTCTTACATAGTACCAACCAATGGATTAACACCATTGTATTTATTAAGATAAACCTAATAAAGTAATTATCCGTCTCCCTACATGTGACTATAGAAAAGATCTCCTGCATCATTCCTGAGTCCTCGCCCTTCACTATCCTAGTAAACTGGATACTACCGAAACACACCCCTAACTATATCCATTTTCTCCTTTTTGGAGAAATATACTTAAGTGGATGAAGGTACTGCAGCCTCCAACCACAGGCGCCCCTAGGCGCGGTCTACTAATAAATCTGGCTAGAGAAATGTCCACCAATTTCTCTTCTCTGAAATGAAACAGGAAATGAATAAAAAAAATCTCTATTTCTCATTCGCGTCTCTGTTCCAGGACAGTTGGTGAGCAGTCAATTCTTTGTTGGGCCAATCAGTAAGTCCTACCCTCTTCGCTCCATCCATGATGCCGTTATCTATCTGACATCCAGTAATGATCGGGGTCCCTGCAGGAAGTCACTGAAAATATAAACTCATCCTATCACAGCTGTACAAGAATGATCCCACCCTGTCACTGGCCCTTTAACATGTCAGATCCCCAAGTCTGCCAGGGATCCGCATTTATGTCTGGAAGTTCACCTGGCACCTTTTATTCTGTGCACCTATGTTAACCATTTCATTGTTAGAATTTACCTTCATATGATTTAATTCACATGGGACAGTCTTTAAAACATGTTTAAAATGATTTATTTTCCAATCAGTCGCTTCTTTCAATAAAAGATCATTTTTCTCCTGTATTGGGTATTTAAGGCTTTACTGTGACAAATGTTCACTAGATAATACCTCTGAACCAATGTCATTGTGTGAATATGATGACTATAGGAGTTGTGTTAGTGGCCAATACATGTGGCTTTCGGCTACTCCAATATTCCTCCATATCACCACAAGAGGGCAGACAACACAATAGGTTTTGGATAGGACTGCACCCAAATTCAAGTTCTCCTTCCCTATTAGAACTGCAGTTCAGAGCCCATATACCCATTTGGGCCACCCACACTTTCCATTAAAAAATATAATATTGTTACTTCTTACATATTATTCATAACTTAATAATTAAATGCAAATAAATCCCCAACACCCCTTGGCACACAACGTATTTGGCACAGGCAAAGTTTTTTACGGCAATCCCCGGCATCCCCACCAGCACACACACACACTGGACCGTCTATTTGGTAAATTCCCTAAAAATAGTTCACCCCACCAAAGTGACTTATATGGCAATCTGTGCAGCAGTTAGATGTGTATACGTGGCTTCGTGTGGAAACGATACGCTGCCTCAACACATTTTATAACTAGATTTGGTGAATGCCAAAATGAATGTTGACTCGCTCTCTTAAAGGAACAATGAAAATATGACAAATATTAGTCCCTTTGGTTACTGAAGATGGGAGACTCACCTACTTACATCGATACACCATAACCACCCTTCCTTCTTCCCATCCCCCCTTTGTATCTTTCTTCTTTCTCTAAATATTCCTCTAAATTATCAAACAGCTCCGATTAAGTACCGTTACCCATAAGTCTGCATACTGAAACAATGTAGAATGATATGAAATGGTACTTAGTATACAAATTGACCTCGCTGGAAGGGAAAGGGAGAATTTAAACAGCCTCACCCCTTCTCACTAGAGTATGGACTAGAACTTAAGTTCGAGCCAACTTATCGAGTTGAATGGACTCTGACTTCTCGAACTATCCCGGACCGAATTTTCAGACTTTCGAACATTTGATACTTAGCCCATAAAGTGATAGAACATTCGTAAATTATCGAATCGAAACCAAACAATCTTCGAATCGTTATTGGATAATTATCGAATGTTCGAATCGTTATGGGTTATTATCAAATGTTCGATTCATTTATGGGTTATTATCGAATGTTCGAATCGTTTATGGGTTAATTATCGAAATGTTCGAATCGTTTATGGGATAATTATCGAATGTTCGATCGTTTATGGGATAATTATCGAATGTTCGAATCGTTTTGGGATAATTATCGAATGTTCTAATCGTTTATGGGATATTATCGAATGTTCGATCGTTTATGGATAATTATCGAATGTTGCGAATCGTTTTATGTTAATTATCGAATGTTCAAATCGTTTATGGGTATTATCGAATGTTCGAATCGTTTATGGTATAATTACTCGTTTATGGGATAATTATCGAATGATCGAATCATTTATGGGATAATTATCGAATGTTCGACTCGTTTATGGATCATTATCAAATCGTTTATGGGTTAATTATCGAATGTTCGATGCTGAGAGCTCGAAAGTACTCGTGTGATAATAAACAAGTTTTAGAAAGTCCTGGTATTGGAACTGTTCCCAGGCGCCCACGCTATTTACATAGTTACCATTGATATTTTAATTGTATTTCATTCGAACTTTTCGAACTTTTGACTCACATCGACTTTGGGTCCGTTTCGAACTTTCGGAAGTCGGCCATCTCTGACTCACAAACATAAAAAACAGCAACAACAATAAGAATAGAATTCCCCTTAAGAAGGGGGTGGGGAGATACCGCACTATTCGCTAATCCTGATCTTATCACTGGGGAGGGGGAGAAATAGCAATGTTAAGTAAGGTTTGAATATGACTCATTGGGATGGGAGGAGGGCGAGATAAATATAAAATGTAATAAATGCTGAATCATGATTTATTATTGTACAATGTTCTCTTATCTACTGTTTATATAATCCTTACCATTCAATAAAAAATATTTAAAAAAGAAAATAAACTAGCCTTATGGGTAATAAAATTTGGGTCCTTTTAACACACAGGGGTTTGATGGCAATAAGGTATACAGTTTGCATGTGGCCTAACTCAGAATTGAATCAAACTCAGTATCCCAGTTAGAAGGTTACTTCTGGTCGGGAAATTAATTCCATATTGGCATTAAATATCAAGTAACATCAAATAACAGACAGCAACAATATGTACTCATGTCCAATGCCTGTGGTGTAACAATACAGCACCGTTATAAATATGGTCCCAAGGGAGAAACATATTCTGTCTTTACAAAGCACTGGTAAGGAATCTTTGAATAGGCTTTTCAAATTTGGAAACCAGTGGTAGCAGGATTGCAATATGGTTCTGGTATGATCACTGTATGATCTAGGGATATTTCTGATTGCCACTTGGAGACAAGAAGGATTTTTTTACCCTTCATAATTCTAGTGGTTTTTGTGCCAACCTCTGGATCACGTTAGGCGGGGTACACTCAGGCAATATTTCATCCCGACCGAGCTGTTCACCACAAGAGAGCGGTCAGTCGGAACAAATCAATGTCTGTCGCGCTAAAATCAGTGCGGCCAACAGTTCTCCACAACCGATCGTGTGGTCCATAGGAGACGGCACAATCACCCTTTTGCCCAATTCAGGGACGACATGGTCACCAGAGATAATAGTAACGCCAGCAATCTGACCAACTGAAGTACAAAAATATTGGTCAGTTTGCCCGAAAAATCAACTTTGTGTGTACCCAGCCTTAGGCAGAAATCTGGTTAGTTGCCGAGTTGGACTGGATAGACATATCCAGTTCCACAATACTACATAAGATCTGTCATCCTCACCTACTCCATAGTTATTGGGCCTTACACGCTGAGGCCACACTAAAATGCACAGAACGTGGCTTAATTGTCGTTATCGCACCAGTTCCCCATAATGAAACCATGCTTTACACAAAAAAAAACAAAAAAAAAAAAAAATGGTTGGTTTCCGCAAAATGGAAACAGTTGTGCATTGAAAATCGTGGGAATTTTTTGCTTTTCCCTTGATTTCCATCTAACTACCCGAAAATCTCTTGCGCAATCGCACAAAAACCACACTAGTGTGGCCTAGCCATAAATATTTAGATTGACTGGGCACCGAAACAAATTTCCAGCCACAGAAATCAAACTTTATCATTAGAAGAATGTTTATTAAAAAATGGATATAAAAAGTAGAGGCGTTTCAGTCATCCATCTTTCCTTCAGCTGTTATAGGAAGTATTGCGAAATTGCGATACCATACCGTTGTTTTTATCTTTCTTCAGATGCTGATAGCCAGGAGATTGTCACAGACGAGATTTTTTAATTCAAAAAAACAAAAAAGTGGCCTTCAACCATTCCAGCTTTTAGTTTGAGGGGGTCGGAAGAGCTCGTCAGGTTAGCGACAGAAACCTGATTGCCAGTACTCTACTGCCTAATGGGCCAATAATTCCTATATCAAAGCAGTTAAAAGCTTAGAGGCCACTAACAACGGAGTAGCATATTATTATTATTGTGGGATTTTATAGCTCAAACATATTCCATGAGCTTTACAATGACATGTGTTACAGCTTCACATCAGGCCCTGCCCCGAAGAGGCTTACAATACTAGCACATTTATTTGACACATACAACCTATCAGTATGTCTTTATGATTGTGGGAAAACCGGAGTGCCCGAAGGAGAAAACCCACTTCAGCACGGAAGGACATACAACACCTTGCAGATGTTCCAGGGTGGATTCGAAACTCAGAACTTCACAGCACTGCAAGGCATCAGTGCCAGCCACTGAGGCACCATGCTGCCCGCATGCGCAATTATTTCTTGCATGTTACCATCCGTTTGCACTGGCAATCTTAGTGCACTTACTATTTGCGCAAGGGAATGTCTGCATTACAATGTTCAATGCGTGACAGAGTAGGAACGAGCGTCTTATTGGGTTAGAAGAAGTTACCAACGGCCCAATAGGTATACAAAGAGTATGATGATCATGCACACCTTATAGGTGATAATCACAGAATCAGTGTTAATAGTCTTTGTTGCTGGGTACCTCCAGAGCAGTCCGCCATGCAGGTAGGTCAAGTAAAGGTATAAAGAAGCTGGGCACACCAGTCTTACTCAATCCAAAAGACTAATTTATGTGATGTTTCGGCACACGTCCCGTGCCTTCCTCAAAGTATTTTTTACTTACTTTCTGAGAAGGCACAGGACGTGTGACGAAACATCACAATAAATTATGTTGTTGATTGATGTAAGACTGGTGTGCCCAGCTTCTTCTACCTTTTACATGGCCCAATAGGGAAAAATATTGTTAGGATTGTTGGACGAGTCGTCCATTACACTCGCCGACGATTATACAGATTGCACAGCCCCATATTACGACGGTCGTAGGGTCTATGGCTACTAAGGACTAGGCCACACTGACACATTTTCTCACACGTTATAACAATGTTCACTTGGCAATCAATATCGCATAATAATTGCACTGCATGACATTTGGGGACAGTAACACATGTGAAAAGTGGGCAAGCATCGCTCGTGTTTTCATGTCAACACCTATCATTCCGTTTGTGACGTGATCTGTGCAATACTCTGCAATCAGGGTGCATGGATCCACAAACATGATCACAGCACAATCCTGTGGCCACCCGGCATTGACTGCACTGCGATTCTCACACAATTACGGATTGCAAGCAACGAGAAATGGCCGTAGTTTGGCGGCACCGCCCTTAATTGGTTAAATGGTGCACAATCTCGTTCTCTAGCAGGCTTCAGACACAGAATCAAAATAACAGTCAATGGAGACAGACAATAATAAAACTATTTACAAATAAGACTAGAAGAATCTCTGCATTTATTAATAAAACGAAAGCTTGAAATACCAGAAATCCTAACACAAGGTGCTTTTATATATATTGTTGCTGTGAGATCCAATACTGGTTTCCCTCTTACATGTAAATTCAGTGAAATACTGTTTATAAAGAGCGGAACAATGGGGTCAGAATGAAGAGAAATTAGAATTCAGTGTGAAATACAGAATGTGTGTGCATTTCCCAGGTTGGATGACTGTTGTGCTAAATCTCGAAAGCACTTTAACTCTTGAGGTAGCTTCTTATAGGCAGAATTTACAATTTGTGTTGACTAGATGAGAAACAAATAGATAGGGATTACAGAGTTTCTCCAGAATTCCTAAATATAGCCCTGTAGCATAAAAAACTGGGTAGAAAAAATAGGAGTCCACTATAGCTTTGGAAAATAACTCCCAGCATTCCTTGGCTGCACACTGAAGACTGGGACATCTCTGTTTAAAAGGTGTCAATCCTGCCAGAAAATGGTGCACATAAACAAAAGCATTATGATGATGGTGATTCATAACAAAAAAATGCTTTTTGCAAGACTGGTTATCAAAACCAGGTACAACTAAAACGGCAATTCAGTAACAGATATGAATTAACGGTGACATTCAAACATTTCTTTCAAAGCTGCAGACCATTATATAGAATTTTTATAAATTTATTTTTTGTATTGTTTAAACTGGGAAATCTGTGTCGCGCACGAACACACAACTTGGAGTTGGCCAAAATCACCGACTGCTGGAGAAAAAAAGTCTTGATGACGGCACAAAGATTTGGGGCAGAGCGTGGATTTGGGATATTTCGATTGTCTGAATACACGCCACTTGCACACTTTGCTGCTGAGCTCTCATGATCATTTCTGTGTGATGTTTTGCCATTTTGCAGTAGTAATACCCATGTCTCACATTTCTTAACATTAATCTGGCCGTAACTCCAGACCCAGACATGCTGCAGATACCTTTTTAAAACGGCAACTGCAACCAACAAATATTAGAACCACTTTAGTGTAACACTTGAAAAGGCTTTATTGGCAGCAGTAGCACTGACACGTTAGACTATGCACTAAAAATAAAAATACTTGGGAGTGCCATTTAATCATTTAACGAGCAACAAGCATTTACCCGTGTGAGAATGTGGCTGATGGCATTTTAAATGGTGGTCGTTCTTTTTGCTAAAGTTGAAAAAGAATTTAAAACTACTTGGCGAATCAGCAAATTTGGAGTGTACCACGTGTTTGTTATTCTCTACTGGATGGATAGAACAGACAATCAGGCCTGAAATGTATTAAACTTTTCTGAAATTCAATGGAACTTTCCAGCCCTGACGTGTCCTTAAGAGATTTAAAACCATTTTGGTGGCCGACTTGTTAAATACTCATCATTGTCATGAATGCACCATCCGTTTACATTAGCTGAGAAATACATGTTGTTTGAACCAGTATTAAATAAGAAAAAAAAAATAGTTTTGTATGAATTTCTGGATTCCACAAACTGGAATTTTAATTATTGAATAAAACACAATAGTTTGTTTGTTAAAAAAACTCTACACATTCTCCCATTCCACCCCCCCCCCTCCTATTTAGTACCTAGGATGAGAAGCGTGTCGTCCCATAGGCCTCGGCCCAAACACTCTGGGTGAGGGAGTGGCGACTGGAGGCAGTATGGTCAGCTAAGGGGTGAGAATCTATTGTTCTGATCCACACGGGGCATTTTACTGAAGGGAAGGTTTTTTTTTTTTTTGAAATGCAGTGTGGTGTCCTTCTATATATTGTCAAACATTGCCAAAATTGCTTAGGTGCAGGTATTATAATCTAGCTGTGGTAAAAATTCAACAACAAAAAAAAGTCCAGGCAATCTAACAGTTGCTATTTTTCGCATAGACATGGCCAAGTACTCAAAAACACTAGAACTTGTAATGTGAATTTATTTTTGTGTGAACAGTTGAGGAACTGCATATAAGACCACATTACTATAAAAAAGCTTTTTGTTGTTAGGGAAATACACAATATTTTTCACTTTTGTTTAAAATAATCACACACCACAACTGGCCTATGCCATCAGAAAAGTGTTTCCGTTAAGTTGCAACACCAAAAACTCCATCACACTGGTTTTTGCGTAGCATTTCTGGCATTATGTAAGCAGTAGAAGTCTTCACCAAATGGCACAATTGTGGATAAGGACAGTTGTTAACACACACACTGCTGCATTCCAAAGCCACATTTAGGGATCCTCTGCACTGGCGATATTTTCTCTTGCTTTATTCAAATCAAGGAGTGAAAAGGATGAAATACAATAAAATGCTGCTCCCGGACAATTAAAAACTACTTGGGTCAAGAACTACTGCCGACATCAGCTATTTTAGTAGCATTCTAGAACCAAAAAGGACCCCAAAAAGAACAGGTGGAGCAACGAAGCAACATGGAATCACAGTTCTATATATAGATAAAAAAGCTTATAACACACATTGTGAACAGAAACTTTGTTTATCATGTTTTGGCTACTAGGGAACCCAAAAGCTAACGCTGTCGAATTCAAATGTCCACGTCGAGTTCCACCTAATGGCTTCTAGCAAGTCCACGTAGTGGCCAGGAGATTCATAACCCTGGCTACATGACAAGCCTTATGGAAATGCAACACTTTCTTTTAAAGAATTACCCAAATGTATTAATACAAAAGGAAAAACATGTCTATGCCATTTCTATGGGATGATGTTGCATAGGCTGACCAGCACTCCCAAGATAACATTGAAAGGTATCCGCATGACTTATAGAATCATTAAACATATCAAATAATTTGCAGACTACATAGGTTGCAGTGCTGGGAAAAAAAAGAAAAAAAAAAACAAAGCACTGGTAGCAGTATATCACCTTATTGCGATTGTTTTAAAATAGATTTCCCTTGAAAACCCAGCCACATGACAAAATAGTACAAAACCCTTTAGAATTTCCATTCTGACCGTTATCCCATACACTGGGGCTATATGGAAGTAGGCACTTGCGCAGTGGTGTTGTAATGAAGGCTAATATCCATTCCCTTTTACCAAAGAGGAGAAAGAAGGCACACTGTTGTAATGGGATCTTCAGCAGCAAAATGGCCCAGAATGAAGTTCTACCATGGCTCAGCTGCTGAAGTATCACCAAACCGCTCTCTCTTTAAAAGAAACAAAAAAAAAAAGGAAGAAAAAAGGGGAAGTGGGGAAACGTGCCCAGACAACAGCAGATCAGTAGCCGTTCCACAGTGCTCTTGTCCCCTTGTGTTGTGTTGCTGGCAGGAAGCTTTTTCTGCGTCTTGAACAGGAGCAATGAGGTACCGGTGCCTATTTTCCCTGGATCCCTAAGGTCCATGCTGGAACCAAACAATGGCAACCACACTGCTCCTCATAATGCGTGATATTTCTCTTCATAATGTCCATCAAGGGCCCAGCAAATCGTTTCAAATGCCTGCCATCCATAACTACAGAAGAGTACAGATGGGCAAACACAGTAAGCAAGGTTGCAGACAAAACGAATATTGCCGTCATCAACATTTCCTAGAGACAAACATTATCACTCTCTATTGCCTATGCATACCCTGCACGCGGTTGTGTGACAGTTTTTGCGTACCGCGCAGAAGTTTATCTTAGGTCGCTTTACCCCTTGGTACATGGGTTAAAACTGACATTTAAGGAAAGGGTCTTTAGTGGCTCTCCGGTACGTAGCCAGAACAGCCCTGTCTGAAAGTAGCCGTATCCAAATGTTTGTGTGAATCAAGTCTGTTCACCAATACGAAACATTCATTTCTTAAGGAAGAGTTCACTGAAAGCAGTCAGGACTTTCATTGCAGCCACAGTGTATCACACCGGTAAATTTATCACTCTTCCTGCTCCGTAAAATTGATTGTGGAATTAAAAGGTAAGGCAGGTTAATAACGTGTGAGACGTAGAAGGGTTAATAACGTATGAGACGTGGAAGGGTTAATAATGTGTGAGATGTGGATGAGTTAATAATGAGTGAGACGTGGAAGGGTTAATAATGTGTGAGACGTGGAAGGGTTAATAATGAAGGTTAGATAATGATGTAGAGTCTGGACGTGGAAGGGTTAATAATGAGTGAGACGTGGAAGGGTTAATAACGTGTGAGACGTAGAAGGGTTAATAATGTGTGAGACGTGGAAGGGTTAATAATGAGTGAGACATGGAAGGGTTAATAACGTGTGAGACGCAGAAGGGTTAATGTGTGAGACATGGAAGGGTTAATAACGTGTGAGACGTAGAAGGGTTAATAACGTCTGAGATGTAGAATCGTTAATAACGTGTGAGACGTGGAAGGGTTAATAATGAGTGAGACGTAGAAGGGTTAAAGGGTTAATAATGAGTGAGACGTAGAAGGGTTAATAATGAGTGAGATGTAGAAGGGTTAATAATGAGTGAGACGTGGAAGGGTTAATAATGTGTGAGACGTAGAAGGGTTAATAATGTGTGAGACGTGGAAGGGTTAATAACGTGTGAGACGTAGAAGGTCACGTGTGAGCGTGGAAGGGTGTTAAATAACGTGTGAGACGTGGAAGGGTTAATACCGTTGTGGAGACGTGTGGAAGGGTTAATAAATGTGAGACGTAGACGGGTAAAACGTGTGAGACGTGGAAGGGTTAATAACGTGTGAGACGGGAGGGTTAATAACGTGTGAGAAGTAGAAGGGTAATAAAAGATGAGATGTAGAAAGGTTTAATAACGGTGAGACGTAGAGGGTTAATAACTTGTGTCGACGTAGAGGGTTAATAAAGAGTGAGATGTAGAGGTTAATAACGTGTGAGACATAGAAGGGTAATAAGGGTGAGACATGAAGGGTTAATAATGTGTTAGACGTAGAAAGGGTTAATAACGTGTGAGACGTAGAAGGTTAGAAGGGTTAATATGTGTGGACATAGAAGGGTTTATAATACGTGTGAGACGAGAGAGGTTATAACTGGTGTGGAGACGTAGAAGGTATAACATGTGAGACGTAGAGGGTTAGAAGGGTAATAATTGTGAGACGTGGAGTAGAAGGGTTAATATGAGTGAGACGGGAAGGGTTAATAATGTGTGAGACGTAGAAGGGTTAATAACATGTGAGGAGTAGAAGGGTTAATAATGAGTGAGACGTAGAAGGGTTAATAATGAGTGAGACGTGGAAGGTTAATAATGTGTGAGACGTGAGGGTTAAAAACGTGTGGACGTTAGAAGGGTTAATAACGTGTGAGAACGTAGAAGGGTTAATAACGTAATGAGAAGTAGAAGGGTTGTAATACGTGTGAGACGTATAGAAGGTTAATACGTATGAGACGTGGAAGGGTTTAATATGTGTGAGATGTGGATGAGTTAATAATGAGTGAGACGTGGAAGGGTTAATAATGTGTGAGACTGTGGAAGGGTTAAATAATGAGTGAGACGTAGAAGGTTAATAAGAGGTGAGACGTAGAAGGGTTAAAATGAGTGAGAACGTAGAAGGGTTAATAACGTTGTGAGACATAGAAGGGTAATAACGTGGTGAGATTTGGAAGGGTTAATGTGAGACGTGGAAGGTGTTAATAATGAGTGAGACGTGGAAGGGTTAATAACGTGTGAGACGTTAGAAGGGTTAATGTGTGAGACGTGGAAGGGTTATAACGTGTGAGACGTAGAAGGGTTAATAATGTGTGAGACATGAAGGGTTAATAACGTGTGAGAGTAGAAGGGTTAATGTGTGAGACGTGGAAGGGTAATAATGAGTGGACGTGGAAGGGTTAATAACGTGTGAGACGTAGAAGGGTTAATAATGTGTGAGACGTGGAAGGTTAAAATAGTGAGGACATGGAAGGTATAACGTGTGAGGAACGCAGAAGGGTTAATGTGTGAGACATGGAAGGGTTAATAACGTGTGAGACGTAGAAGGGTTAATAACCGTCTGAGATGTAGAATCGTTAATACGTGTGAGACGTGGAAGGGTACTAATGAGTGAGACGTAGAAGGGTTAATTGAGGAGAGTGAAGGGTTAAATGGTGAGATGTAGTAAATAGTTGAATGGAAGTTAATTAATGTGTGAGACGGTGAAGGGTTAATAATGTGTGAGACGTAGAAGGGTTAATAATGAGTGAGTCGTGGAAGGGTTAATATGTGTGAGACGTAGAAGGGTTAATAATGTGTGAGACGTAGAAGGGTTAGTATGAGTGAGTCGTGGAAGGGGTTAATAATGAGTGAGATTGGAAGGGTTAATAATGTGTGAGATGTAAGAAGAAGGGTTATTAATGTGTGAGACGTAGAAGGTTAATAATGTGTGAGACGTGGAAGGGTTAATAATGATTGGCATAGACGGTGTTAAAGGGATAACTCACATGGAAAATTAAGTAGGGTCAATGGAAGCTGCAGCTTTGAAAATACTTTTGGCATATTTTTTTTCCCCTAAGCCCCCCACAGAGTCCACCACATGCGTGCACTGACGTCGTGTTGCGTCCGTATTGAGCCTACCAATCAGGAGGTAGATGATAATCTCGGAGGGGAAGACCTAACATGCCCTAAGGACAAAACAATATGTCAGCATCTTTAAATCTAGGCTGTGGGGGAGCTAGGGGGAAAAAAAATATGCCAAAAGCATTTTTAAGCTGCAGCTTCCAACTGAGCATAACTTATTTTCCAGTGTACTATAATGTGTGTTAAAGTCACTGGATGTCATTAAAGGGGCTGGAGGTCACATGGACAGGGTCTAATATAGTTTTTCCTGTTGTCTCAAAATTTATCAGCAGTTTAATAAGTAAAGTTTTCTGGTTCCATTCGGCCACTCATGTGAAGAGTAACCTCCTTCCAATACACTCTGATACGGCGGTCTAGCTGGGATTCTATTGTTTTGTGTTTGATTAAAACTATCTATCATATAATGTTTCTTTCTTACAGTCCCATCGTCGTTTGTTTCGTAGACCGAAGAACAAACATCGCCACCCTAGTTGTCAGCGTCATTGCCCGATATGCTCTTCGTGTGAAGGAATCACCAAAGGCTACGCTCAAAGCTTCTATGCCCATCCCTATTGAACTAATCGTGGTAAGAGCAAAACGTAATTTCATTTCACCAATCAACAACTCTGCCATTCCCATATTTTACATTTCATTTATAAGGTGATATCACTGTATAATGTATCTCCACAATCAACACTTTCCCCTTTCCAATCATTTACATTTCATTCATAAGGTGATATCCTGTAATAATGTTATCTCCCACCAATCACCACTTTCCCTTTCCAATCAGTTACATTTCATTCATAAGGTGATATCACTGTATAATGTATCTCCACCCCAATAAACACTCTCCCCTTTCCAATCATTTCATTTCATTCATAAGGTGATATCACTGTATAATGATATCTCCCACAATCAAACACTTTCCCCTTTCCAATCATTTACATTTCATTCATAAGGTGATATCACTGTAATAATGTAGCTCACCAATCAACACTTTCCCCTTTCCAATCATTTACATTTCATTCATAAGGTGATATCACTGTATAATGTATCTCCCACCAATCAACACTCTCCCCTTTCCAATTTCAATTTCGTTCATAAGGTGAATCACTGTAATAATGTATCTCCCACCAATCAACACTCTCCCCTTTCCTTAATTTACATTTCATTATAAGGTGATATCACTGTAATAATGTATCTCCCACCAATCAACACTCTCCTTTTCATTCTTTACATTTCATTCATAAGGTGATATCACTGAATAATGTATCTCCCACATCAACACTCTGCCATTCCCATTCATTTACATTTCGTTCATAAGGTGATATCACTGTAATAATGTATCTCCCACAATCAACACTCTCCCCTTTTCCATCATTTACATTTCATTCATAAGGTGAGTATCACTGTAATAATGTATACTCCCACCAATCAACACTTTCCCTTTCCAATCATTACATTTCATTCATATGGTGATATCACTGTAATAAGTATCTCCCACCAATCAACACTTTCCCCTTTCCAATCCTTTACATTATTCATAAGGTGATATCACTGTAATAATGTATCTCCCACCATCAACACTTCCCTTTCCAATCATTTAAATTTCGTTCATAAGGTTGAATCACTGTAATAATTTATCTCCACCAATACACACTCTCCCCTTTCCATTCATTTACATTTCATTCATAAGGTGATATCACTGTAATAATGTATCTCCCACCAATCAACACTTCCCCTTTCCAATCATTACATTTCATTCATAAGGTGATATCACTGTAAAATTGTATCTCCCACCATCAACACTTTCCCCTTTCCAATCATTACATTCATTCATAAGGTGATATCACTGTAATAATGTATCTCCCACCAATCAACACTTTCCCCTTTCCAATCATTTACATTTCGTTCATAAGGTGATATCACTGTAATAATTTATTCCCACCAATCAACACTCTCCCCTTTCCATTCATTACATTTCATTCATAGTGATATCACTGTAATAATGTATCTCCCACACATAAAACACTCTCCCCTTTCCATTCATTTACATTTTCGTCATAAGGTGATATCACTGGTATAATGTTCTCCCACCATCAACACTCTCCCCTTTCCCAGCAGAATCTAAAAATATAGAGTATCACACCTATAATAGTGCAACTGTAAGTGAATACACCTGTGAAGACGTGATTATCCCCTGAAACGTTTGTTACTGATGCACCTGGTGGAATAAAGTTACAGTTTACATACTGTATACAGTAGGTGTGCTACTCGATATTTTTTGATTCTGGGCTATTTGATTTTTCAACCCAGAGGTAGGGTTTATTGAGAGTCTCAGTGTGTTGTAATAACCACCCCTGTCACCCCCCTAATTTGTGCGTCGATGTCAGGTTTTAATCAGTTGATCGCGTGATGAATGAAAATATGGGCAATCAGCGTGTTTAAAAGACCGAACTGAACTGGCAGTTCAGTCCAGTTAATAGACTGATTGCGGCGTATGTTTTCATTCATCAACGCGATCAACTGATTAAAACCTGCACATCGACGCACAAATCTTGCAGTCTGCGGAGGGATTCAGGGGCCAGCCCCCAACTCGCGGGGGGCCATGGGGCCCCTTCTGGTACACCCCTGGGAGAGTATGGCATCCTGGGTGGATGCGCAGTGGATAACCCCTTATGATATTGCTAATCCTTTTCCCGCCACTCCGTGTTTCCAACTAATGTCGCCACATGGACAGGGGACTATTTCCAGTCCTACAGAAATACTAGATCACGCCTCATTGAAACCATATTACATATACAGCTGTAACTACTCACAGGCAGACAGCTAAATTCAAATCCATAATAGTGTCTATTTGTTCTTCAGCTTGTGATCTCTACAGGGGTCTCCTATGGGATAAACCTGCACAGAACCTATGGCGTTGGCATGTAGGAGAAATTCCTACTGGTTTGGTATTTCCTTCTATTCCATCTCTTTATGTGGCCATGGTTATATGAGTGAAATGAATGATAATAATATTGGACATGTGACAGTTCTGGATTATTATTAAAGGGCAAATAACCCTTTAACCTTTCACCCCAATAGAATGATGTGCTTCTTGCAGAGTATGCATATAATTTAATGGAGATTTGGTTAGGAGTCAAAGGATCATGGTCTTTAAAGGACGGGCCTGATCAATTTTTCAGTTAATATTATAATCAGTTATATAAACAAGGCAAGAAAAATGAATCCTTATTGTTAAAGGGACACTTTATCTTTCAGTATCTGACTTCTTTACTGGCTCCTCCATAGTCAGTGCCCTGACACTCCTCTTATTTCTGACAAAGTTGGAGCATATTAAATATGGGGATGAGGGCATACTGTGGGAGGGACAAAAGAGCAGTCAGTCAATTGCCTAACTATAATGTCCTTTAAGTTATCTGTTATGATAACCCCCAAAGCTATTTTTAATGCATCGGTTTGTACTATTGCTTGTGGAAAATATCTGATATGTGAGTTTTTTCCTTCCTGTAGATTAGTTGCACCAGCGTACCCAGGTTGCACTACTTTTTGATGTTGTAGGAAATGCATTTGCCTAGCTGTGGTTGGCTATACTACACTATTTCCTTGGCTAAAATGTTTGCCATGAAGCATGGCTACAAGGTGGACAGCAACCAGGCAAGACTCTCCTATTTTATGTATTGGTTTTTTTTATTGTTTTATTGGCCGTTGAAGTGTTGGCACCAAAAAATATCAGTGATACTGGTATGATTCCCCACTGACAGGCTAACAATCAGTTACCGATCTGAATTGTAATTTCTGATTTGACTGATTTTTAGACAAAACCAGTGAGTCAGAGTGATTGTGTAAATCACAGCTGCAGTTGGATAGATAGAGGACTAACTGTTCTATTATATTCCAATGGCCAGCGTGCCAGCCAGTCCGCAGTCAGATGTCCAGCTATCCACTATCCAAATTTACCTCTGTCTAGGGAGCTGCCATACTGTTGCCGTGTGATTGCAATGTTAGATGCATGCCAATCGAGCTAGTGTGGCCTAACCCGTAGCCATTTGAAAGTATGTTATTGTGAAATATGGTCCGACTTTATAAATAGGTGTAATTATACGCTGACCCCTCCCCAACCTACCCCTGTCACCATTAAATGTACCCATGTACCTCTCGCCCTATCCACTTCCTCAGTCTGACCAATGAGATTGTGTGGTCTACAAGAGGCTGTTAGATCCTCAACTGGCTACTTTAAAGGGGAGGCAGAGGTCAGGTTTGTTTACTTGCCCTTTACATCTGGATATGTTTAAGTTGCCTGTTCAATACAAGTCCTTTTTAAAAACGGTAGTGACCATTTTTTTTTTAAGTGATATATAAGCTTCTATAATATATATTTTTACAGCTGTGCATTTTTATATACTATTTTCAGGATATTAATGATTTTAATATTTCCCTTTGACTTCCTTTGTTTTTATTTGTTATCTAACAGTAATTATTTGTTTTATTGTATTGACTTCATTTTTCTTAAAATAATAATTGAAATATATGAATGAGAATACAATTGAAAAGACAGTAATGCGCCCCTGCTGTAAACATCTTGGATGGTTACCCATTAGACGTTCGTTTAACCGGAGTAGGGTTTGGGGGAGGTCCATGATGACATAGCTGAGCCATGATTTTAGGTGATGATGTAACTAAGCACCATTATAACAATATAATTTCTAGGATACTACTAATTGTGTATAAAATGCCTATACACTGTACATATGTCATTCTCTCAGTATTGTACCTTTTCTAATCCAATCTAGGATGGATAGCATCGGGTTGTTAAGTAATTCTTGCAGGGAGCTTTTTCCAGTTTTTGCTGTCATCGCATCTATGTCTCGGACCCTAGTCCAGGAAAACGACAGGAGAAATACACAGGTAAGTAGGAACACTCACGGTCATCTTAGAGGTTTGTAGCTTTACTTGCTCTGCACGGCCATTGTTATATAACAGACATAAATAGAATAAATCACTAGGGATGCAACTAAGGAAGGTACCAAGCATAATTGCCGGCCTTGTCTGCCAATCATCTTCTGTTAAAGCCTTAAAACAAAAAACGGTGAACTAGGTGACTGATTAGTAGTCAGTTCTTTCCTTTCTGTCAAGGTATCTGCGTCCTCCCTCTACTCAATGAGCTTTTTATAAGATTGAGCAGTGCAGAGAGGCCGCTGGGAAACCAGCAGTCAATCATTGGTTGTGATTTTGTCAGCATGTCACAGTCTTGATTGTATTGCATGGAGGGAGGAGCCAGCTTACTCTGAATGTGAATATATCATTGAGGTTGGCGGCAGTTAACTGACAGTTTATGAGTGTTTGCTAATTGAAGAGAATGTCAATTTAAAAAAATCAAAGCTAAAATATAAGGCCACACGTTAAATATTTCTGGATAAGATGTAGGCAGAAATATTGCCTGCGATCAACCGATGGACGAAATTTACATGATGTCGGTAAATTTTGCCCACTTGTGGGGTGTCAGATAATAGTTGCTGAGGTTACAAGATCATCTCCTAGTTGTAATTTATTACTTTGCAGGCTGCACAGATTAAAAACAGTTGCATTAAACTACATTACTTTAGCCTCTGCCTTGCTGTATGTTTATTAGGATTTGTCATATTTTTCAATGATCTGGCAACTCTTAAGTGCACGTCCCCCTCCCTCCTTAACAAGCCAAAGAGTAAATACGGGGCTGACCTACCCATCTACTCTCTGTAAAGCAAGGCTACTAGGAAGGAGTCGTGTCTTTTTGACCTCGGCCTCCAGACTCAATTATCACGCCTGTATCTTTCATTAAAACTTCATACTTTTACTAAGTCATATCAAAGCAGAGATACTCAATTGCCTGACGCGTTTCGATACACCTGTATCCTAACCTAGGCTACATGTTTTCATTTCCTGTTTCCGTTTATAGACCACCCACTGTTCACCTGCTTGTCATTCAAAGGCAAAGGTTACAATTACCCCCTGGGACTAAAACATAGTAACACGTGTCCTCTATAGGAGTCATATAACTACTTTTGTATAGACAAATTCTGCGCTATAGCAGTGATGTATGAACTCCTCTATATCCGTTCATAATTGCATTCAGAAGAATACGGTGTGGGAGAAGTATAATAATCCCAATTTTACTAACATTAGGCTTCTATTGGGTAGTTATGCTAAAGGGTCCACAACATTTTTAAAAAGAGAAAAGTGTATATGTGGACATAAAGGGAAATCTAGGACGACTTCAACACGGAGAGGAGCAGCGCATGGCCAAGGGGTATATTACACCTTGGACCACACGAAATAGAGGAGGAAAGTTATCCCCAAAAAAGTTTTTGAACTTAAGCAGGGGTCCAAACTTATTAGCAACCCGAGAGCTAGCCTATTGAACGTTAGCATCACTAGGGGGCAGAAACACAGACAGATTTCTTCCCAATGCTGATGGTTTAATGTGTGAGAGTTACAGTTGGTTTGCTCAGGTGGTTACCTGAACCCAAGCGTCTAGTTGACAGTTGACAAGGAATTGAATGAACCATCCCTATCCGATTGCTGGCTCCGTATCTGCCCTGGTTATCTTGGCAATTATCCTTAAGCGGGAGAACTATTTACGAGCCTTCCCAAAGTAAGTAGTACAAGTTACCGTTTGATGAAGACCGATCAGTGTTTTTCTTTAAAGGGAAGTGTGTGTAGATGGGCCCTTCTGTGGTTAATAAAAAATTCCCCATGTAAAGGGGATCAGTGGGGCCTTTACACTTTCCTGTGTAGTGGGGTTTATAAGGTTTGTATTGTTTCTCCTTCTCTCTCTGCTCATGTCTCTGTCACAGGCAATATTATCAGCCATGTAATGCCACTCTGAAAGGAATGTACAAACAGTTCCAGGATATACCCAGTCTATGGCGAACCAACATATGATCTGGTATGTAGAGCTCAGTAGGCCCTGGTTGTATGTAGAGAGTTCCCTACCACCTTCATTCTATAAATTACACATAGGACATATTACTAGACCCTGGTGGTATGTAGAGAGTTCCCTACCACCCTTCATTCTAGAATTACACATAGGGACGTATTACTAGGCCCTGTGGTAGTAGAGGTTCCCTACCACCCCTTCATTCTATAAATTACACATAGGGACATATTACTAAGGCCCTGGTGGTATGTAGAGAGTTCCCTACCACCCTTCATTCTATGAATTACACATAGGGACGTATAACTAGGCCCTAGTGGTATGTAGAAGAGTTTCACTACACCCTTCATTCTATAAATTACACACAGGGACCACCTTACAGGGCCCTGGTGGTATGTATAGAGAGTTTCCTACCACCCATCATTCTATAATTACAGATAGGGACGTCTTACTAGGCCCTAGTGGTATGTAGAGAGTTCACTCCACCCTTCATCTCTATAAAATTACAAGATAGGGGCGTATTACTAGGCTGCGTGTGGTATGTGTAGAGAGTTCATACCACCCTTCATTCTATAAATTACAGATAGGGACATATTACTGGCCCTGGGGTATGTAGAAAGTTCCCTACCACCCTCATTCTATAAATAACACACAGGGATGATTAATGGGCCCTGGTGGTATGTAGAAGTTCCTACCACCCTTCATTCTTAAATTCCACATAGGGACATATTATAGGCCCTGGAGGTATGTAGAGATTTCACTACCACCCTTATTCTATGATTCACACACAGGACACATTACTAGGGCCCTGGAGGTATGTAGAAGTTCACTACCACCCTTCATTCTATAAATTACACACAGGGATATATTACTAGGCCCTGATGTATGTAGAGAGTTCCCTACCACCCTTCATTCTATAAATTACACAACAGGGACATTACTAGGCCCTGGTGGTATGTAGAAAGTTCCTTACCACCACTTCATTCTATAAATTACACATAGGGTCATATTACTGATTGTGGTGACATATCTGTTCAGGCATCTTCTGTACCATAGACATAGGTTCTTAGGTAGACTGGGTTGTAGTTATAAGTTATAGCTTAGCACCTTTACATACGCATTCAGTCACCTATTCATGACCTTAAACATCGCATTCAGTCACCTTTACATACGCATTCAGTCACCTTACATCGCAGCAGTCACATTACATCGCTTTAGTCACTTACTCGCATTCAGTCACCTTTACATCGATGATGAATAAGTTATAGGTACATCAAAGTAAATTTCATGGCTTGAATATTGCAACATTAAGAGACGTAGATGAGCCCAATTGGTGAAATTCACACCACCAGTTTCCGTTACCAATCCCACATAATGTTCTCATGATCCTTTTTGCCTGCATTATAGACAAACTAAATAACCAATTATCTCTTCTGTCTCAGCGATATGGTTAGTGGACCTTCATTTCAACAGTTTGCCTCAACATGGACATCGGTCTGCTGTATCGGTTGTGTTTGGCTCTCTTCCGTTACTTTCAGGAGCCAGCTGTGAGTTATCTACTATAAACTCTTGGGTTTACTTTTCACCATCTTTACTGCAAAGGGGACACTTTCACATTAAATACACAGGGGCGTAGTTCGATAAAGTGAAGTTGTTAAGGGGTTTAGAAATTGTTCAGACTATTTAACTGCCCTTAACTCTTGTTTTTTCTTGGTTGCTAGCTTTTTTTTTATGCTTTTCAAATACTAATTCCTCCACTACACCCATTGCTATAATGATAGCGCACTAAATCCATCCCTCTTTTCATGGGTTGCGCAGCGGCCCCGTGATGGCCCTTCTATTCACTACCTGTAGAATCTAATAACCTGATTTTAGGACAGAGTTTTGGGTGGTTTCGCGTGTTTCTTCGGTCCCCCCCGCAGTTCCGTCTGGTCTCCTGCTGTTTTACATGACCCCCTTATGTTCCCCTGACAACCCAATCCAGACATCCCCCTCTCGACGTTCTCTACAGGCCACCCCTGTTAGAAATAAGTTTAGTTTTTTGTTTTTTTGTTTTTGTTTTATTTTTGATCTTCTAGGTTGGGTGGCGTGGGGTGTTATATGATAAGTGCCTTCTTTATTTTGTGAAAAAAAAAAAAAAAAACAAAAAAAAAAAAAAACAAAAAAAAAAAAAAAAAAATACAAAATCAAAAAAAAAAAAAGTCGGCGACCGGATGTGGGTGTACCCAAAATCAAAAGAGGATAGTCAGAGGGTAAAAAAAAAAAAAAAAAAAAAAAAAAAAAAAAAAAAAAAAAAAAAAAAAGGAATAGAATGCAGAATGCAGAGAGAGGTCTAATATACAACATAATGTAGTTACGTCAATGCCACAACCCGATTCTAACATCCATTAACGCTTCTTTTTGGCTTCAGGTTAGATTTTGCCTACAAAATAACATGATGCACCAGAAGGCACCATTGCTTATAATGAATGCGCAGAAATCTCTGCTCGCTGGCTAGCACCTCCGTGAATGAGGCCTCAAATTGTACATAAAGGGTAGATCTGTAGAGAATGAATATAACCTATTTGGACCAATTGGCGCTCTGCTCTGATTGGTTATTGTTTTACAATTGTTTATTATGTTGTGGACAGACCTCAATTCCATTTTGGGAAGTATTCCGACACAGATCGCTACAGAGACACCGAAGAAAATACGATGTAGGTTTTAACATATTGTAGAGTCTGGACCCGGTCTAGACTAGAAATGGCCGAACTTTCATCTAAGTTGAAAGTTCGAATTCGGACCCATTAAAGTCAACGAGGAGTGATAGTGTGAAAAGTAGGGGTGATGTTACAGCTAAACAAAACAATGGTAACTTACATGTAAATGGCTGTGGCCCGGGAAATGGCTGGTCTGGGGGAACATGCACTACCAAAAACTTGTAAAGGCATGTCACCCATTCCTATTAACTTACATCACCTCTTTCCCCCGTCGGATGTGCCGGCCTTGTGCATGAACAGCAAGCCGGGGGCCGGACGGCAGCTGACATTCGTGATGCTGTGAGGGCAAGCAAATCACGGGGCAGTTTCCGTGCTGTGCAGGATCGATGGGGAGGGAAAGGGTGATGTGTAACTACAGAGTGGGGATTTAGTTTACTATGTAAAACTACTTGGGGTTGGGGGAGGGAAGCCTCCTTCCCTCTCTTACTATTTTCTTAGTTTAGTACAGACGAAAGGGGTTTTGTGCTAGGGGGCGGAGAGGAGGGGGAGGAGGTCTATTACTGAGCATGACAAATTCTCCGGAAGGAGAGTGCATATGATTGCAGAGCTCTGGGTGCTGAGAGTTTTTGACTTTAGGGGGGGATATGGAGAACATTTGGAGCTGGGAGTGAGTTAAGGATTTTCTAAACGGACATAGTGGGGCCAGTAGTGGGTTAATTGTAGTTTTGGGGTGGACAGCCTTTTAAAACATCTTAAGGACCTGTAAACTCCCCTAAACCCCAAAATAAGTATGTGACATCTGTTTCTATTATTCACAGGGGGTGAGAACGCTTATTCCACCTCCTGTGATAATAAGGACGCTTGGGGGACCTCGGAACGTTACTGCCGCTCACTCGGCAGCCGCTGCTTCAACTGACAGTCGCTCGCCCGACCGCACGCCCATTCTAGGCGCATGCGCGCCAGACAAAAGATTTTAGGGCGGCGATCGGGGACAGAAACAGCTGTTCTGTGAGGAGCGGCTGGAGTTCCAGGGTCCCACCGAGCGTTCCTACATATCACAGGGAGGGAGAATAAGCGTTCTCACCTCCTCGGTGTAATAGAAATGAATGGAAACATACATATTTGTGGGGGTTTAGTGTTCCTTGGTTAAACACAAGCGGGCAATTGTGTCGGCTTTGCGCTTCATCGCACCTACTCCAGGGTACGGCCAATTCGAGGGTTACCGAACGATATCTTTCTATCTAGGGTTACACAAATGAACATAAATTCGAGAGGGATTAACCAAAATCAAACGATACTTTCTCGAGGGTTTACTGACAAATCTAAGGCTACAGTCGACGGGTGTAGCGAATGGTACATTCTAGGGTAATGGAAAACGTCCGTAAATTTGATAATTATACGAATTTACGATAAATTTTGAAAATACAGCCGACGAGGTCCCGAAAACAACTAGTTTGAGATAGTTCAAGGTGGTTCGGGGGGGGAACCATAAAGTCGGATCGGACTTGGGTTCAAGTTTGGTTTGTGATGTCATCTTCTAGTCTAGACTCAGACGTAAAAGGAAAACTGATCCTGTTGTATTGTGGAATCATAATTGTTAATTGTTGAGACAGTTTAATTACATTGGTATTTTTATAGCATTTTTATACGCCTCTTCTTGGACCTGTAAATAGTGTTTTATCTTGTCGATGAATGAGGCTCGTACATAACAGGCTGTGACAATTGCCTTCTTGTATAAAGCTTTGCTGAAATTAGACAGGGGTGTGATCCCAATAACAATCAGAGGAAATGTGTTGAGTTCACAATATTTAACACATCTCTAGCTGAAGAACACCTAGGGCCTATATTAAAAACCTCGATTCGTTATCGGAAAAAAATAACGATTGTTATCATAAAATAGCGGTATCGCTATCGTAAAATAGCGATCGTTATCGGAAAAAAAACGATCGCTATTTTCCGATACGACCGCGCTATTTTCAAAAACGATCGTATTTTCCATAACGATACGTATTTTGCGTAATCGTAAATAACGATCGTTATCGGAAAATAATGTCGTTATCGGAAAATAACGATGTTATCGGAAAATAGTGATTGTTATTTTACGATAACGAGCAATATTTCGATAAAACGATCGTTTAAATTTCTGATAACGATATTGAGGTTTATAAATAGGGCCCCTAGGGTGGTAAGCCCATTTCCATAACTAAGATTAGAAATAGATCAACCAGAAGTACAGTACTATGTATAATACCGTAATCTCAAGTATAATAGTATCCCCGTACCAACCAGACAACTACAGTAATGTATTAATACCAGTAAATTCTAAATATTATATAGTATCTGTACCAAACAGGACTACAGTTATGTTATTAATACCAGTAATCTCAAATTATAAGTATCCGTTACCAACCAGAACTACAGTATAGTATTAATACAATAATTTCCAATATGATAGTATCCCTGTACCAACCAAAAACACAATATATGATTAATACCAGTAATTCTCAATATTATAAGTATCCTGTTCCAACCAGAACTACATGGATATGATTTTAATACCAGTAATTCTCAATATTATATAGTATCCCTGTACCAACCAGAACGACAGTATATGTAAATTACCAGTAATTCTCAATATTATTTATAGTATCCCGTACCAACCAGAACTACAGTATATGTATTAATAATCCAGTAATTATCAATATTATATCTATCCCTGTACCAACCAGAACTACAGTATAATGATTAATACCAGTGATTCTCAATGTTATATAGTATCCCCGTACCAACCAGAACTACAGTAATGTTTAATACAGAATTTCAATTATATGTATCCCGTACCAACCAGAACTACAGTATATGTATTAATACCAGTATTGAATTTATATAGTATCCTGTACCAGCCAGAACGCAGAATGTATTATACTGTAATCTCAATATTACTTTAGAAACTTATTTAGCCTACTTTTAAAGCTATTTAATGAAACTTGCCATTACCACATCTGCTGGAAGCAGTCCCAATTTCACCGTTCTCACTGGTAAAGAAACCTTTTCCTAACATGAGGTGAAACTCTTTTCTTCCAACCTTAAAGGATGTCCCGAGTCCTGATATGACCGATTAGTGAACAGTGCACCAGAGAGTTCATTGTATGGCCCATAATATATTTGATAAGGTTATCATATCCCACGCAAACGTCGCTTCTCCATGTAAACGCCTAACTTGTCTAATCTGCCTCCATTTCCTTTATATTTTAGTTGCCCTCTCTGAACTGCTTCATTTCCAAGATGTCCCTTTAGTAAATGGATAATTGAAATATCTCTCTATGGGCCATATTTGTAAAGTGCGTGGTATTGCTTTTAGTATACTGAACCTTTGCAGATCGACACTTTACATGTGCTAACATTAAATCTACGATATCTTAAATCTACAAGTTTACGATCGTCAATAGAATACCATTGCGGTAGTTTACTACCACTTGGTATTCTATGAATGAACGTTCTTAGATTTCAAAATCTGCGGCTGCAACTGTCCATAACCAAAAACTGCGTATCACAAACTTGTGATACGCAGTTTTTTAAGTGTGGCCCCTTGTCTCCAATTGGGCTGATACAGATTTTTCAAAAATTTTCAGGCCAAAGAATCTATGGTATAAGATTTTCCATTGGAACGCGGCCATTTATTTTGCGAATGCGGAACTATACACCAGGCCCTGAAGTGAAGGTAAAATAACTGCCATGGGGTCAAATGGAAATATAATTGACAAGTTTGGCTCATGATTAAAATATTGTATTTAGATGGGGGCAACGTAGACCGACTCATTAAGAAGAAGAAAGAAAGCGGTGTGATGAAGAGGAAGAAAGGTTTACAGAAAGTCATCAGCTTGGCTAAAATTATTATGGCAAAAACACAGATGGTAAGTAAGAGGACAAAGATTATTTCATGATGATGAAAGTATTTGTCGGGCTCATGCAAGGAGAGTTAGGCTGGTTACACCGGTAAGATATTCAGGACTGGAAGTATGTTCGGCTTATACAAGGAGAGTTAGGCTGGGTACACACGGTAAGATATTCAGACTGGTAAAGTATGTTCGGGCTTATGCAAGGAGTCTAGACTGGGTACACACAGTAAGATATTCACACGACTGGTAAAGTATGTTCGGGGCTTTGCAAGGAGAGTTAGCCTGGGTACACACGGTAAAGATTATCACGACTGGTAAAGAATGTTCGGGCTTATGCAAGGAGAGTTAGGCTGGGTACACCACGGTAAGACATTCACGACTGGTAAAAGTATGTTCGGGCTTATGCAAAGGAGTTAAGCTGGGTACAACTCGTAAGATATTCACGACTGGTAAAAGTATTTTCGGGGCTTATACAAGGAGAGTAATATTTATCGATTTATCGTTTATATTATAGATTCGGCTTAAAAATATCTCAGGGTAGCCACGACTGAGCGCAGTCGTTGCCCAGAGTAAGGTGTCAAACAGCATTGTACACCAACTGTCTGCCATGTACAATGCTATTTTAACACCTTACTCTGGGCATCCTATAACACCTCTTAGCCACTATCCAATCACACCCTTAACACCTGGCTTTGTGATATGCTATAATGGGATTTTCCAGGGTAATAATGCCACAGATTCTTGTACAAGTCATTCTGAATTGAGAAAGCCAGTCGGATGACTAGCGAAAAGTCTTCAAGAACTAAATTTCAAGTCCAGTTGATCTAATTGAATAAACAGATATACCATGACCGGATGAATGAGAACCTTCACAAGCATTATAATTATATAAATTAGGTCTAACTGAGTGGACCCCTATGCCTCATATAATAATATTATATAATATATAATAGGGTCTAAATTGAGTGGCCCTATGCATCATATAAGATATATAATAATATAATCAGGGTCTAAATTGAGGGGCCCCTATGCCTCATTTAATAATATTATAAAATAATGTACTCAGGGTCTAAATTAAGTGACCCCTATGCCTCATTTAAAGTGAAAACATGACAAGTGCTATAATATAGTGCAAACCAAACTAACAGCCATACACAACATTGATGTAGGACACCATCATATCAACATAGATACAGGCCACATGAGTATTATCAAAAGTATATAAATTCCTAGTAAGGAATAAAGGCTAGTTACACCCTAAAAAGGCAATCCTTGTAAAATAAGCAACTTAGAACTTCCACAGCCCACCAAACACAGCCCCACTGGACTGCAATGAAAAGGAAGGAATGGCGGGACAAGGATAAACACATAATAACTATAAATAATAGGCTAGGCATTTTCAATGGGAGGTGCATTGGCGAGATCTATATTACAATCACTCACACCTCTCACTGTCTGCCCCTCCCTGTATTAGTCATTTATATAGGAATCCGCTGATTGTGTGCAGATAATGGTCGGTCTTTCTTTCGCTTTCATAGGAACAGTAATTAAACTATTTATACTTTTTAAACCAGGGATTCCATATAAATGACTAATATACGGAAGGGGGAGAGACAGTGGTAGTGGGCAGTTTTCTTTGTGGCTAGCCATATGTATTATAAAAAATAATACACTCACTACAGTGTAATATACAGATGTTAATTCACCTCGGAGTTCATGACCTGTAGATTAAAGACAATCGACTACGGCCTCGTCTTGTTGTAATGGTCATGGAACTCCTCGGTGGCGTTATATCCTTATATACATGTAGGGTAGCGTATATCCCTATATACACAACGAATGGACCAGTTCAAATGCAGTGCACCAGTAAGTGAAAGGTATCTTTAGGGCAGGGGTGCACAACCCAGCCGATGGGGGCCCCATTAGCGGCAATGAACATGGTGGAGGGCTGTGGTGAGTAGCTCCGCCCCCCAGCCCACCCTTTTACACACCTACCTGCGCGCAAGTGACTCTGTGAAAAATTGCAGCCGGGCATCAAGGCCTTATGGGGTGTTGTCTGCCATAAGACAGATGGGGCTACATCACAGGGACTCAGTTGATCTATTGGTAACACCCCAAATTTGGTGAGACATATTTGGAGACCCTGGTGTCGACCCCTGCCTGCCCATTACTAGGGAGAGAGCAGATATCCAATCAGCTACTTGAAAGAGATCCCACTGATTAAAAAAATAAATGACCATGTAGTTTTTGAAAAACAGGAGGTAAGACACCAGCTCCTTACATCTTGTTCTTCAATAAACTATATGCTATTTTTTTTTATCAGTGGAGATCCCTTTAATGTATTTAGAGGTTAACATACGCACAATAGATACATTATCAGGGAGATACAATAATTGCTGTGCGTTAAGCCATGCTACTTTCCCGCACACGATCCGTGATTTAATAAAAGTGTGCACGTCACTGTGCGACATTATTGCATCATGGGAGCGTGCACGGTTAAGTAGAGGGGACTGAAAACCGGAACAAAAGAATGTAATTATATGCGCAAGATAGAGGCCCAATATTTTAACCTTTTTATTGGATCAGACAAGCAGCGCTACTTCCTAAAAGATTTGAAGTGGCGCAGCCCCCCCAAAACGGCGTTGAATTTGTGCTACTGTTATTGACCGGGTAATGTGGGTTTTATGCTCGTATTACGAGGAAATTAGGTATTGTATCTCCCTGTACTATAATAGCTGTTTCTGGGCTATAAGATAAGTAAAATGTAACATAAGGCCTGTTACAACACGCCTGAAATTTCCAGACTAGAGCTGCGCTAAGTGGGTGGGACCCCAGATTGACATGTGTGTACAAAGGTTTAGCCTACATATTACTTTAATGTTTGATTTTATTTGTAGGATATTCCTCTTTTAAAAATTAAATAATTATTTTATCATCTGGAGCTTACTGGATCCTTAGCTGACTTAGGAAGTGACATTTATTGCTATTCTGTATCTACGCCATAATATCACCATGACTTTATTACAGGGTTTGTTCTGCTTGGAATTTCTAGCAAACAGAGATGATGTTTTAGGAAGTCTCCGAGACTGTCTGAGACACATCCCAAACTCTTCCTCTCTACAGTCTCGGGTCTGGGAGAAGAAACTGGATTCCATTCTCTGTTTTGGAACTTATCGCTGTCAGTTTATAGACACCAGTCGGCGTTAGATGCTAAAGAATGTGAGTGCAAAATCATTTTATGCACAAAGTATTGAGTTTTGTAATGTTGTGACAGTTTCTATAGACCCCCAACAGTCCGACCAGCTGGTCATGTTCCAGTAATGTGGGGTTTTGGACTGTAGCTTGGGTGGCCCAGAGTGCGCGTCCTGTCCAGTGAGATCACATCATAAAATATGGCAACTACTTAACAAAATTCAATTCTAAACAATGTCAAAACTTCATTATTTCATGTCTTAATGAATTTCGAGAGATTGAAGTGGACGTTTATATTGCACTAGTCGCTAGGAAGTTGGTTATTAAGTTCTACCAACAAACAATCCTTTACCGTTAATCGGCGTAGTTGGCCACTTGCTGAAACGTTAATATTTTCATAGTGGGCAAAATTGTTAGCGAGGTGAGAGGCACAGAATGCTGAGAGATAATCGGATCTATCCGGGCACTTTTTATTTTAGCTTGTCCATCTCTCTACATCGCTGTACTTCATGTACTATCATGTAAGATGAATTAAGTATAGAAGTATGAATAAAGAAAACATAGTAAAGTTAGTAAACTCCATGCAATATTTCGCCCAATCGCCAATAGTTCAGTGTATAACGTTCGATCGGCTGTTCGCCAAATCCCCATGTCCATGGTTTTTCGGACCCGCCACTCCTTCTTACCGAATTGGACACCGCTACGATCGGGACTGTCCTAAAACCATGGCTGAAGCGTGTGTCAGTCCATCAAAAATATTTTGGAGATTAATCTAACCTTATCCTCCTTTTAAGGGTTAAGGTGCCCATACATATATCGATTTTACTTACCCGACCGAGTGCTCCCACGAAAGTTCGATGATCCTGTTGGAAACCACCTCTCCAGGTCTTCTAGCGACCGACATTTATCACAAACCACAGTTCAATTTGCAATCGGCATGTCGGTCGCATAGAAGAACGGAAGAGGCGGTCCGGAGTATCGACGGACGGTTCGACGGTCAACAGTGCGGGGAGGTCACTCGGTCGTTGTAAGTAAATTGTATATATGTATGGCACACTCTTTAGGCCACACTTGTGGCATCACAGTCCTTGATTATGCACACAGTGCAAGGGAGCGGGGATTGTGTCGGGTCAGTGAAAGTCGGCGTATGAGTACTCGCGTTGGTACGTTTTTTTTCTCCCCTGAAGGGTTAATAACGTGTGAGACGTGGAAGGGTTAATAACGTGTGAGACGTAGAAGGGTTAATAACGTGTGAGACGTCGTGTGAGACCGTAGAAGGGGTTAATATAGTGTGAGACATAGAAGGGGGTTAATAACGTGTGAGACGTAGTAGAGAAGAGAGGTAAAGTGTGAGACGTAGAAGGGTTAATAACATGTGAGACGTAGAAGGGTTAATTACAGTGTGAGACGTGAAGGGTATAATGAGTGTGAGACGTGGAAGGGTTAATAATGGTGAGACGGTAGAAGGGTAAACATGTGAGACGTAGAAGGGTTAATAATGAGTGAGACGTAGAAGGGTTATAATGAGTGGTACGTGGAAGGGTTAATAATGTGTGAGACGTAGAAGGGTTAAAAAAAGTGTGAGACGTAGAAGGTTAATAACGTGTGAGACGTAGAAGGGTTAATAACGTATGAGTGACGTAGAAGGGTTAATAACGTGTGAGACGTAGAAGGGTTAATAACGTATGAGACGTGGAAGGGTTAATAATGTGTGAGATGTGGATGAGTTAATAATGAGTGAGACGTGGAAGGGTTAAAATAATGTGTGGACGTGAAGGGTTAATAATGAGTGAGACGTAGATAGAAGGTTAATAATGAGTGAGACGTAGAAAGGGTTAATAATGAGTGAGACGTAGAAGGGTTAATAACGTTGTGAGACATAGAAGGGTTAATAACGTGTGAGATTTGGAAGGTTAATGGTGAGACGTGGAAGGGTTAATAATGAGTGAGACGTGGAAGGGTTAATAACGTGTGAGACGTAGAAGGTTAATGTGAGATGAGACGTGGAAGGTTAATAACGGTGAGACGTAGAAGGGTTAATAATGTGTGAGACATAGAAGGGTTAATAACGTGTGAGAGTAGAAGGTTAATGGTGAGACGTGGAAGGGTTAATAATGAGTGAGACGTGGAAGGGTTTTAATAACGTGTGAGACGTAGAAGGGTTAATAAATGTGTGAGACGTGGAAGGGTTAATAATGAGTGAGACAGGAAGGGTTAATAACGTGTGAGACGCAGAAGGGTTAATGTGTGAGACATGGAGGGTTAATAACGTGTGAGACGTAGAAGGGTTATAACGTCTGAGATGTAGAATAGTTAATAACGTGTGAGACGTGGAAGGGTTAATAATGGTGAGACGATAGAAGGGTTAATAATGAGTGAGACGTAGAAGGGTTAATAATGAGTGAGATGTAGAAGGTTAATAATGAGTTGAGACGTGGAAGGGGTAATAATGTGTGAGACGTAGAAGGGTTAATAATGTGTGAGACGTGAGAAGGGTTAATAATGAGTGAGTCGTGGAAGGGTTAATAAGTGTGAGACGTAGAAGGGTTAATAATTGTGTGAGACGTAGAAGGGTTAGTAATGAGTGAGTCGTGGAAGGGGTTAATAATGAGTGAGAGTTGAAGGGGTAAAATGTGTGAGATGTAGAAGGGTTAATAATGTGTGAGACGTAGAAGGGTTAATAATGTGTGAGACGTGGAAGGGTTAATAATGATTGAGCCATAGACGGGTTAAAGGATAACTACACTGGGAAAATTAAGTTAGGGTCAATGGAAGCTGCAGCTTTGAAAAATACTTTGGCATATTTTTTTCCCCTAAGCCCCCCCACAGCGTCCACCACAGCGTGCCACTGACGTCGTGTTGCGTCCGTTGAGGCCTACCAATCAGGAGGTAGATGATATATCGGAGGGGAAGACCTAAACATGCACCTAAGGACAAAACATATGCTCGCATCTTAAATCTAGGCTGTGGGGGAGCTTAGGGGGAAAAAAAATATGCCAAAAGCATTTTAAAGCTGCAGCTTCCAACGAGCATAACTTAATTTTCCAGTGTACTTATAATGTGTGTAAAGTACTGGATGTCATTAAAGGGGCTGTAGGTCACAGGACAGGGGTCTATATAGTTTATTTCCTGTTGTCTCAAAATTTATCAGCAGTTTAATAAGTAAAGTTTTCTGGTTCCATTCGGCCACTCATGGTGAAGAGTAACCTCCTTCCAATACACTTCTGATACGTGGGTCTAGCTGGGATTTCATTGCTTTTGTGGTTTATCTATTAAAACTATCTATCATATAATGTTTCTTTCTTACAGTCCCTCGTCAGTTTGTTTCGTAGGATCCGAAGAACAAACATCGCCACCCTAGTTGTCAGCATCATTGCCCTGATATGCCTCTTCGCTGTGAAGGAAATAACCAAAGGCTACGCTCAAAGCTTCCTATGCCCATCCCTATTGAACTAATCGTGGTAAGAGCAAAACGTACATTTCATTTCACCAATCAACACTCTGCCATTCCCATTCATTTACATTTCATTTATAAGGTGATATCACTGTAATAATGTATCTCCCACCAATCAACACTTTCCCCTTTCCAATCATTTAATTCATTCATAAGTGATATCACTGTAATAATGTATCTCCCACCAATCAACACTTTCCCCTTTCCAATCATTTACATTTCATTCATAAGGTGATATCACGTAATAAGTATCTCCCCACCAATCAACACTCTTCCCCTTTCCAATCATTTACATTTCATTCATAAGGTGATTCACTGTAATAATGTATCTCCACCCAATCAACACTTTCCCCTTTCCAATCATTTACATTTCATCATAAGGTGATATCACTGTAATAATGTTATCTCCCACCAATCAACACTTCCCCTTTCCAATCATTTACATTTCATTCATAAGGTGATATCATGTAATAAGTATCTCCCACCAATCAACACTCTCCCTTTCCATTTACATTTCGTTCATAAGGTGATATCACTGTAATAATGTATCTCCCACCAATCAACACTCCCCTTTCCATTCATTACATTTCATTATAGGTGATATCACTGAATAATTGTATCTCCCCACCAATCAACACTCTCCCCTTTTCATTCATTTACATTTCATTCATAAGGTGAATCACTGTAATAATGTATCCCCACCAATCAACACTCTGCCATTCCCATTTCATTACATTTCGTTCATAAGGTGATATCACTGTAATAAGTATCTCCCACCAATCAACACTCTCCCTTTTCATTCATTTACATTTCATCATAAGGTGAATCACTGTAATAATGTATCTCCACCAATCAACACTTTCCCCTTTCCAATCATTACATTTCATTCATAAGGTGATATCACTGTAATAATGTATCTCCCACAATCAACACTTTCCCCTTTCCAATCATTACATTTCATTCATAAGGTGATATCACGTAATAATGTATCTCCCACCAATCAACACTTTCCCCTTTCCAATCATTTACATTTCGTTCATAAGGTGATATCATGTAATAATTTATCTCCCACCAATCAACACTCTCCCTTTCCATTCATTCAATTCATTCATAAGGTGATCATACTGTAATAATGTATCTCCCACCAATCAACACTTTCCCTTTCCAATCATTACATTTCATTCATAAGGTGATATCACTGTATAATGTATCTCCCACCAATCAACACTTTCCCCTTTCCAATCATTACATTTCATTCATAAGGTGATATCACTGTAATAATGTATCTCCACCAATCAACACTTTCCCCTTCCAATCATTTACATTTCGTTCATAAGGTGATATCACTGTAATAATTTATCTCCCACCATCAACACTCTCCCTTCCATTCATTTACATTTCATTCATAAGGTGATATCACTGTAATAATGTATCTCCCACCAATCAACACTCTCCCCTTTCCATTCATTTACATTTCGTTCATAAGGTGATATCACTGTAATAATGTATCTCCCACCAATCAACACTCTCCCCTTTCCCAGCCAGAATCTAAAAATATAGAGTATCACACCTATAATAGTGCAAACTGTAAGTGAATACACCTGATGAAGCGTGATTATCCCCTGAAACGTTGTTACTGATGCACCTGGTGGAATAAAGTTTAAAGTTTACATACTGTAATACAGTAGGTGTGCTACTCGATATTTTTTGATTCTGGCTATTTGATTTTTCAACCCAGAGGTAAGGGTTTATTGAGAGTCTCAGTGGTGTAACTACCACCCCTGTCACCCCCCTAATTTGTGCGTCGATGTGCAGGTTTTAATCAGTTGATCGCGTGATGAATGAAACATATGGGCAATCAGCTGTTTAAAAGACCGGAACTGAACTGGCAGTTCAGGTCCAGTTTTAAATAGCTGATTGCGCGTATGTTTCATTCATCACGCGATCAACTGATTAAAACCTGCACATCGACGCACAAATCTTGCAGTCTGCGGAGGGAGTCAGGGGCCCAGCCCCCAAACTCGCGGGGGGCCATGGGCCCCTTCTGGTACACCCCTGGAGAGTATGGCATCCTGGGGTGGATGCGCAGTGGATAACCCCTTATGATATTGCTAATCCTTTTCCCCGCCACTCCGTGTTCCAACTAATGTCGCCACATGGACAGGGACTATTTCCAGTCCTACAGAAATACTAGATCACGCCCTCATTGAACCATATTACATATACAGCTGTAACTACTCACAGGCAGACAGCTAAATATCAAATCCATAATAGTGTCTATTTGTTCTTCAGCTTGTGATCTCTACAGGGGTCTCCTATGGGATAAACCTGCACAGAACCTATGGCGTTGGCATTGTAGGAGACATTCCTACTGGGTTGGTATTCTCCTTCTATTCCATCTCTTTATGTGCCATGGGTTATATGAGTGAAATGAATGATAATAATATTGACATGTGACAGTTCTGGATTATTAAAGGGCAAATAACCCTTTAACCTTTCACCCCAATAGAATGATGTGCTTCTTGCAGAGTATGCATATAATTTAATGGAGATTTGGTTAGGAGCAAAGGATCATGGTCTTTAAAGGACGGGCCTGATCAATTTTTCAGTTAATATTATAATCAGGTTATATAAACAAGGCAAGAAAAATGAATCCTTCTTTTAAAGGGACACTATTATCTTTCAGTATCTGACTTCTTACTGGCTCCTCCCATAGTCAGTGTCCCTGACACTCCTCTTATTTCTGACAAAGTTGAGCATATTAAATATAGGGGAGGGCATACTGTGGGAGGGACAAAAGAGCAGTCAGTAATTGCCTAACTATAATGTCCCTTTAAGTTATCTGTTATGATAACCCCCAAAGCTATTTTTATGCAATCGGTTGTACTATTGCTTGTGGAAAATATCTGATATGTGAGTTTTTCCTTCCTGTAGATTAGTTGCACCAGCGGTACCCAAGGTTGACTACTTTTTAGATGTTGTAGGAAATGCATTTGCCATAGCTGTGGTTGGCTATACTATCACTATTTCCTTGGCTAAAATGTTTGCCATGAAGCATGGCTACAAGGTGGACAGCAACCAGGCAAGACTCTCCTATTTTATGTATTTGGTTTTTTTTATTGTTTTATTGGCCGTTGGAAGTGTTGGCACCAAAATATCAGTGATACTGGTATGATTCCCACTGACCGGCTAACAATCAGTTTACCGATCTGAATTGTAATTTCTGATTTGACTGATTTTTAGACAAAACCAGTGAGTCAGAGTGATTGTGTAAATCACAGCTGCAGTTGGAATAGATAGAGACTAACTGTTCTATTATATTCCAATGGCCAGCGTGCCAGCCAGTCCGCAAGTCAGATGTCCAGCTTATCCACTATCCAAATTTACCTCTGTCTAGGGAGCTGCCATACTGTTGCCGTGATTGCAATGTTAGAATGCAATGCGCAATCGAGCTAGTGTGGCCTAACCCGTAGCCATTTGAAAGTATGTTAATTGTGAAATATGTCCGACCTTTATAAATAGCTGTGTAATTATACGCTGACCCCTCCCCAACCTACCCCTGTCACCATTAAAGTACCCATGTACCTCTCGCCCTATCCACTTCCTCAGTCTGACCAATGAGATTGTGTGGTCTACAAGAGGCTGGTTAGATCCTCAAACTGGCTACTTTAAAGGGGAAGGCAGAGGTTCAGGTTTGTTTACTTGCCCTTTAACATCTGGGATATTGTTTAAGTGCCTGTTCAATACGAGTCCATTTTAAAAAGGTAGTGACCATATTTCTTTTTTAAGTGATATTACTTCTATATATATATATTTGTACAGCTGTGCATTTTTATATCTATTTTCAGGATATTAATGATTTTAATATTTCCCCTTTGACTTCCTTTGTTTTATTTGTTATCTAACAGTAATTATTTGTTTTATTGTATTGACTTCATTTTCTTTAAAATAATAATTGAAATATATGAAATTGAGAATACATTGAAAAGACAGTAATGCGCCCCTGCTGTAAAATCTTGGATGTTACCCATTAGACGTTTCTTTAACCGGGAGTAGGGTTTGGGGGAGGTCCATGATGACATAGCTGAGCCATGATTTTAGGTGATGATGTAACTAAGCACCATTTATAACAATATAATTTCTAGGATACTACTAGATATTGTGTATAAAATGCCTATACACTGTACATATGTTCATCTTCTCAGTATTGTACCTTTTCTAATCCAATCTAGGAGCTGATAGCACTCGGGTTAAGTAATCTTGCAGGGAGCTTTTTCCACTGTTTTGCTGTCACTGCATCTATGTCTAGGACCCTAGTCCAGGAAACGACAGGAGGAAATACACAGGTAAGTAGGAACCACTCACGGTCATCTTAAGAGGTTTGTAGCTTTACTTGCTCTGCACGGCCATTGTTATAATAACAGACATAAATAGAATAAATCACTAGGGGATGCAACTAAGGAAGGTACCAAGATAATTGCGGCCTTGTCTGCCAATCATCTTCTGTTAAAAGCCTTAAAACAAAAACTGGTGACTAGGTGACTGATTAGTAGTCAGTTCTATTCCTTTCTGTCAAAGGTATCTGCGTCCTCCCTCTACTCAATGAGCTTTTTATAAGATTGAGCATGTGCAGAAGAGGCCGCTGGGGAAACAGCAGTCAATCATTGGTTGTGATGTCAGCAGTCACAGTCTTGATTGATTGCATGGAGGGAGGAGCCAGCTTACTCTGAATGCTGAATATATCAGTTGAGGTTGGCGGCAGTTAACTGACAGTTTATGAGTGTTTGCTAATTGAAGAGGAATGTCAATTTAAAAAAATCAAAGCTAAAATATAAGGCCACACAGTTAAATATTTCTGGATAAGATGTAGGCAGAAATATTTGCCTGCGATCAACCGATGGACGAAATTTACAGATATGTCGGTAAATTTTGCCCACTTGTGGGGTGTCAGATAAATAGTTGCTGAGGTTACAAGATCATCTCCTAGTTGTAATTATAATTACTTTGCAGGGCTGCACAGATTAAAAACAGGTTGCATTTAAACTACATTACTTTAGCCTCTGCCTTGCTGTATGTTTTATTAGGATTTGTCATATTTTTCAATGATCTGGCAACTCTATTAATTGCACGTCCCCCTCCCTCCTTAACAAAGCCAAAGAGTAAATACGGGCTGACCTACCCATCTACTCTCTGTAAGCAAGGCTTACTAGGAAGGAGTCGTGTCTTTTGACTCTCGGCACTCCAGACTCAATTATCACGCCTGTATCTTTCATTAAAACTTCATACTTTTACTAAGTCATATCAAAGCAGATACTCAATTGCCTGACGCGTTTCGGATACACCTGTATCCTTAATCATAGGCTACATGTTTCATTTCCTGTTTCCGTTTATAGACCACCCACTGTTACCTGCTTGTCATTCAAAGGCAAAGGTTACAATTACCCCCTGAGGACTAAAACATAGTAACACTGTCCTCTATAGGAGTCGATTATGACTACTTTTGTATAGCAAATTCTGCGCTATAGCAGGTGATGTATGAACTCCTCTATATCCGTTCATAATTGCATTCAGAATAGAATACGGTGTGGGAGAATGTATAATAATCCCAATTTACTAACATTAGGCTTCTATTGGGTAGTTATGCTAAAGGGTCCACAACATTTTTAAAAAGAGAAAGTGTATATGTGGACATAAAGGGAAATCTAGGACCGACTTCAACACGGAGAGGAGCAGCGCATGGCCAAGGGGTATATACACCTGGACCACAGAAATAGAGGAGGAAGTTATCCCCAAAAAAAGTTTTTGAACTTAAGCAGGGGTCCAAACTTATATAGAACACCGAGTAGCCTATTGAACGTTAGCATCACTAGGGGGGCAGAAACACAGACAGATTTCTTCCCAATGCTGATGGTTTAATGTGTGAGAGTTACAGTTGGTTTGCTCAGGTGGTTACCTGAACCCAAGCGTCTAGTTTTACAGTTGACAAGGAATTGAAATGAACCATCCCTATTCCAGATTGCTGGCTCCGTATCTGCCCTGGTTATCTTGGCAATTATCCTTAAAGCGGGAGAACTATTTACGAGCCTTCCCAAAGTAAGTAGTACAGTTACCGTTTGATGACCGACCGATCATGTGTTTTTCTTTAAAGGGAAGTGTGTGTAGATGGGCCCTTCTGTGGTTAAATAAATAAATTCCCCATGTAAAGGGGATACAGTGCTGGGCCTTTACACTTTCCTGTGTAGTGGGGTTTATAAGGTTTGTATTGTTTCTCCTTCTCTCTCTGCTCATGTCTCTGTCACAGGCAATATTATCAGCCATTGTAATTGCCAATCTGAAAGGAATGTACAAACAGTTCCAGGATATACCCAGTCTATGGCGAACCAACAAGTATGATCTGGTATGTAGAGCTCAGTAGGCCCTGGTTGTATGTAGAGAGTTCCCTACCACCCTTCATTCTATAAATTACACATAGGGACATATTACTAGACCCTGGTGGTATGTAGAGAGTTCCCTACCACCCTTCATTCTATGAATTACACATAGGGACGTATTACTAGGCCCTAGTGGTATGTAGAGAGTTCCCTACCACCCTTCATTCTATAAATTACACATAGGGACATATTACTAGGCCCTGGTGGTATGTAGAGAGTTCCCTACCACCTTATCTATGAATTACACATAGGGACGTATAACTAGGCCCTAGTGGTATGTAGAGAGTTCACTACCACCCTTCATTCTATAAATTACACACAGGGACACATTACAAGGCCCTGGTGGTATGTAGAGAGTTCCCTACCACCCATCATTCTATAAATTACAGATAGGGACGTCTTACTAGGCCCTAGTGGTATGTAGAGAGTTCACTACCACCCTTCATTCTATAAATTACAGATAGGGGCGTATTACTAGGCCTTGGTGGTATGTAGAGAGTTCACTACCACCCTTCATTCTATAAATTACAGATAGGGACATATTACTAGGCCCTGGTGGTATGTAGAAAGTTCCCTACCACCCTTCATTCTATAAATTACACACAGGGATGTATTAATGGGCCCTGGTGGTATGTAGAAAGTTCCCTACCACCCTTCATTCTATAAATTACACATAGGGACATATTACTAGGCCCTGGAGGTATGTAGAGATTTCACTACCACCCTTCATTCTATGAATCACACACAGGAACATATTACTAGGCCCTGGAGGTATGTAGAAAGTTCACTACCACCCTTCATTCTATAAATTACACACAGGGATATATTACTAGGCCCTGATGGTATGTAGAGAGTTCCCTACCACCCTTCATTCTATAAATTACACACAGGGACATATTACTAGGCCCTGGTGGTATGTAGAAAGTTCCTTACCACCCTTCATTCTATAAATTACACATAGGGACATATTACTGATTGTGGTGACATCATCTGTTCAGGCATCTTCTGTACCATGAGACATAAGGTTCTTAGGTAGACTGGTGTAGTTATAAGTTATATGCTTAGCACCTTTACATCGCATTCAGTCACCTATATTCAGTGACCTTTACATCGCATTCAGTCACCTTTACATCGCATTCAGTCACCTTTACATCGCATTCAGTCACCATTACATCGCATTTAGTCACCTTTACATCGCATTCAGTCACCTTTACATCGCATTGATGGAATAAGTTATAGGTACATCAAAGTAAATATTCATGCTTGAATATTGCAACATTAAAGACGTAGATGAGCCCAATTGGTGAAATTCACCACCACCAGTTTCCGTTACCAATCCCACATTAATGTTCTCATGATCCATTTTTGCACTGCATTATAGACAAATAAATAACCAATTATCTCTTCTGTCTCAGCTGATATGGTTAGTGACCTTCATTTCAACAGTTTGCCTCAACATGGACATCGGTCTTGCTGTATCGGTTGTGTTTGGCCTCTTCACAGTTACTTTCAGGAGCCAGCTGTGAGTTATCTACTATAAACTCTTCTGGGTTTACTTTTCACCATCTTTACTGCAAAGGGGACACTTTCACATTAAATACACCAGGGGGCGTAGTTCTAAAGTGCAGTTGTTAAGGTGTTACCATTCAATGAAAAAGGAATAGAATGCAGAATGCAGAGAGGTCTTAATATACAACACTAATGTAGTTACGTCAATGGCCACAACCCTATTTAACATCCCATTAACGCTTCTTTTTGGCTTCAGGCTTTAGATTTTTGCTAAAATAACATGATTCACCCAGAGGCACCATTGCTATAATGAATAAGCGCAGAAATCCCTGCTCGCTGCGCTAGCACCTCTCTGTGAATGAGGCCCAAAATGTATATAAAGGGTAGATCTGTAGAGAATTAATATAACCTATTTGGACAATGTGGCTGCTCTGCTCTGATTGTGGTTATTGTTTTACAATTGTTTATTATGTTGTGACAGACCTCAATATTCCATTTTGGGACAGATTCCCGACACAGATCTCTACAGAGACACCGAAGAAAATACGATGGTAGGTTTTAACTATTGTATGATCTGGACCCGGTCTAGACTAGAAATGGCCGAACTTCATTAAAGTTTGAAAGTTCGAATTCGGACCCATTAAAGTCAATGAGGAGTGATAGTTTGAAAAGTCTGGGTGATTTACAGCTAAACAAACAATGGTAACTTACTGTAAATGGCTGTGGCACCTGGGAAATGGTCTGGGGAACATGTCACTACCACCAAAACTTGTTAAAGGGCATGTCCACCCCATTTTACTTATTAACTTACATCACCTCTTTCCCCCGTCGATGTGTCACGGCCCTCTGCTTGCATGAAACAGCAAGCAGGGGGCCGGACCGGCAGCTGCATTCGTGATTGGCTGTGAGGCAGCAAATCACGGACGCAGTTTCCTGCTGTGCAGATCGATGGGGGAAAGAGGTGATGTAACTACAGATTGGGGATGTTTTATGTAAAACTACTTTGGGGTTGGGGGAGGGAGCCCTACAGTACAGAAAAGGGGTTTTGTGCTAGGGGGAGGGAGAGGGAGGGGGAGGAGGTCTATACTGATCATGACAAAATTCTCCGGAAGGCAGAGTGCAATATGGACTCTGCAGAGCTCCTGGTGAGCAGTTTTTTGGACTTTAGGGGGGGATTACTGGAGAACCATTTGGAGCTGGGATGTGAGGTAAGGATTTTTCTACACTACATAGTGGGGCCAGTAGTGGGTTAAATTGTAGTTTTGGGGGTGGACATGCCTTTTAAAACACTTCTTAAAGGACCTGTAAACTCCCCTAAACCCCCAAAATAAGTATGTGCCATTCGTTTCTATTATTCACAGGGAGGTGAGAACGCTTATTCCCACCTCCCTGTGAATAATAGGACGCTTGGGGGACCTGGAACTTACTGCCGCTCCACTCGCAGCCGCTCCTTCACTGACAGTCGCTCTGTCCCGACCGCACGCCCTATCTTAGGCGCATGCGCGCCAGACAAAAGATAGGGCGCGCGATCGGGACAGAACAGCTGTTCTGTGCAGGAGCGGCTGGAGTTCCAGGTCCCCCGAGCGTCCTATTATTCACAGGGAGGTGAGAATAAGCGTTCTCACCTCCCTGTGAATAATAGAAATGAATGGAACATACATATTTTTGGGGGTTTAGTGTTCCTTTAAACACAAGCGGGCAATTGTCGGCTTTGCGCAAGCTACATTCCAGGGTTACGGCCAATTCGAGGGTTACCGAACGATACTTTCTATCTAGGGTTACCACAAATAGAACCATAAATTCGAGGGATACCAAAATCAAACGATACTTTCGAGGGTTACTGAAAATCTAAGGCTACATTCGAGGGTTAGCGAATGGTACATTCTAGGGTAATGAAAACGATCCGTAAATTTGATAATTATCGAATTTACGATAATTTTTGAAAATACAGCCGCGAGTCCCGAAAAACTAACTAGTTTGAATAGTTCAAGTTTGTTCGAACTCATAAAGTTCGGCTCGGACTTGGGTTCAAGTTTGGTTTTGTGTCTATCTCTAGTCTAGACTCAGACGAAAAGGAAATGATCCTGTTGTATTGTGGGATATCTAATTTTAATTGTCTTGAGACAGTTTAATATATTTGTATTTTATAGCATTTTAATAACGCCTCTTTTCTGACCTGTAAATAGGTGTTTTATCTTGTAGATGAATGATGCTGTTAACATAACTACGGCTGTACAATTGCCCTTCTTTGTAATAAAGCTTTGCTGAAAATTAGCCATGGGGTGTTATCCCAATAACAAATCAGAGGAAATGTGTGTGAGTTTCACACTATTTAACACATCTCTAGCTGAAGAACACCTAGGGCCCTATTTATAAAACCTCGATATCGTTATCGGAAAAATAACGATTGTTATCATAAAATAGCGATCGCTATCGTAAAATAGCGATCGTTATCGGAAAAAAACGATCGCTATTTTCCGATAACGACCGCTATTTTCCAAAAACGATCGTTATTTTCCGATAACGATCGTTATTTTGCGATATCGTAAAATAACGATCGTTATCGGAAAATAATGATCGTTATCGGAAAATAACGATCGTTATCGGAAAATAGTGATTGTTATTTTACGATAACGATCACTATTTTACGATAACGATCGTTAATTTTCTGATAACGATATTGAGGTTTTATAAATAGGGCCCCTAGGGTGTTAAGCCATTTTCCATAACTAAGATTAGAAATAGATCAACCAGAACTACAGTATATGTATAAATACCAGTAATTCTCAATGTTATATAGTATCCCCGTACCAACCAGAACTACAGTATATGTATTAATACCAGTAATTCTCAATATTATATAGTATCCCTGTACCAACCAGGACTACAGTATATGTATTAATACCAGTAATTCTCAATATTATATAGTATCCCTGTACCAACCAGAACTACAGTATATGTATTAATACCAATAATTCTCAATATTATATAGTATCCCTGTACCAACCAAAACTACAATATATGTATTAATACCAGTAATTCTCAATATTATATAGTATCCCTGTACCAACCAGAACTACAGTATATGTATTAATACCAGTAATTCTCAATATTATATAGTATCCCTGTACCAACCAGAACTACAGTATATGTATTAATACCAGTAATTCTCAATATTATATAGTATCCCTGTACCAACCAGAACTACAGTATATGTATTAATACCAGTGATTCTCAATGTTATATAGTATCCCCGTACCAACCAGAACTACAGTATATGTATTAATATCAGTAATTCTCAATATTATATAGTATCCCTGTACCAACCAGAACTACAGTATATGTATTAATACCAGTAATTCTTAATATTATATAGTATCCCTGTACCAGCCAGAACTGCAGTATATGTATTAATACCTGTAATTCTCAATATTATTTACTTTTAGAAACTTATTTAGCCTACTTTTAAAGCTATTTAATGAACTTGCCATTACCACATCTGCTGGAAGACAGTTCCACAATTTCACCGTTCTCACTGTAAAGAAACCTTTCCTAACCTGAAGGTGAAACTTCTTTTCTTCCAACCTTAAAGGATGTCCCCGAGTCCTCTGATATGACCGATTAGTGAACAGTGCACCAGAGAGTTCATTGTATGGCCCATTAATATATTTGTATAAGGTTATCATATCCCCACGCAAACGTCGCTTCTCCAATGTAAACAGCCCTAACTTGTCTAATCTGCCTCCATTCCCTTTATTATTTTAGTTGCCCCTCTCTGAACTGCTTCCATTTCCAAGATGTCCCTTTAGTAAATGGGATAATTGAAATATCTCTCTATGGGCCATATTTGTAAAGTTGCGGTATTGCTTTTTAGTAATACTGAACCTTTGCAGATCGTACATTTACATTTGCTAACATAAATCTACGATAGCTTAAATCTACAAGTTTACGATCGTCAATAGAATACCATTGCGGTAGTTTACTACCACTTGGTATTCTATGAATGAACGTTCTTAGATTTACAAATCTGCGGCTGCAACTGTCCATTAACCAAAAACCTGCCGTATCACAAACTTGTGATAACGCAGTTTTTTAAGTGTGGCCCCTTGTCTCCAATTGGGCTGATAACAGATTTTTTCAAAATTTTTCAGGCCAAAGAAATCTCTGGTATTAAGATTTTCCATTGGAACGCGGCCATTTATTTTGCGAATGCGGAACTATACACCAAGGCCCTGAAAGTGAAGGTAAAATAACTGCCATGGAGGTCAAATGGAAATATAATTGACAAGTTTGGCTCAATGATTAAATATTGTTTATTTAGATGGGGGCCAACGTAGACCGACTCATTAAGAAGAAGAAGAAAGCGGTGATGAAGAGGAAGAAAGGTTTACAGAAAGTCATCAGCTTGGCTAAAATTATTATGGCAAAAACACAGATGGTAAGAGGACAAAGATTATTTCATGACTGATAAAGTATTTTCGGGCTCATGCAAGGAGAGTTAGGCTGGGTACACACGGTAAGATATTCACGACTGGTAAAGTATGTTCGGGCTTATACAAGGAGAGTTAGGCTGGGTACACACGGTAAGATATTCACGACTGGTAAAGTATGTTCGGGCTTATGCAAGGAGTTAGGCTGGGTACACACAGTAAGATATTCACGACTGGTAAAGTATGTTCGGGCTTATGCAAGGAGAGTTAGCCTGGGTACACACGGTAAGATATTCACGACTGGTAAAGAATGTTCGGGCTTATGCAAGGAGAGTTAGGCTGGGTACACACGGTAAGACATTCACGACTGGTAAAGTATGTTCGGGCTTATGCAAGGAGAGTTAAGCTGGGTACACTCGGTAAGATATTCACGACTGGTAAAGTATTTTCGGGCTTATACAAGGAGAGTTAATATTTATCGATTTATCGTTTATATTTATCGATCGGCTTAAAATATCTCAGGGTAGCCACGACTGAGCTCAGTCGCTTGCCCAGAGTAAGGTGTCAAAACAGCATTGTACACCAACTGTCTGCCATGTACAATGCTATTTTAACACCTTACTCTGGGCATTCCTATAACACCTCTTAGCCACTATCCAATCACACCCTTAACACCTGGCTGTGATATGCTAATTGGGATTTTCCAGGGTACATAATTGCCACAGATTCTTGTACAAGTCATTCTGAATTGAGAAAGCCAGTCGGATGACTAGCGAAACGTCTTCAAGAACTACATTTCAAGTCCAGTTGATCTAATTGAATACAACAGATATACCATGACCTGGATGAATGAGAACCTTCACAAGCATTATATAATTATATAATTAGGGTCTAAACTGAGTGACCCCTATGCCTCATATAATAATATTATATAATAATATAATTAGGGTCTAAATTGAGTGGCCCCTATGCCTCATATAATATTATATAATAATATAATCAGGGTCTAAATTGAGTGGCCCCTATGCCTCATTTAATAATATTATAAAATAATGTAATCAGGGTCTAAATTAAGTGACCCCTATGCCTCATTTAAAGTGAAAACATGACAAAGTGCTATAAATATAGTGCAACCATAAAAGCATACACAACATTGATGTAGGACACCATCATATCAAATAGATACAGCCACATGAGTATTATCAAAAGTATATAAAATTCCTAGTAAGGAATAAAGGCTAGTTACACCCTAAAAGGCAATCCTTGCTAAAATAAGCAACTTAGAACTTCCACATGCCCACCAAACACAGCCCCACTGGACTGCAATGAAAAGGAAGGAATGGCGGGACAAGGATAACACATAATAACTATATAATACATAAGGCTAGGCATTTTCAATGGGGAGGTGCATTGGCGAGAATCTATATTACAATCACTCACACCTCTCACTGTCTGCCCCTCCCTGTATTAGTCATTTATATAGGAATCCCTGTTTATTGTTGACAGATAATGTTCGGTCCTTCTTTCTCTTTTCAATAGGAACAGTAATTAACTATTTATACTTTAAACAGGGATTCCTATATAAATGACTAATACAGGAAGGGGGAGAGACAGTGGTAGTGGGCAGTTTTCTTTTGTGGCTAGCCATATGTATTATAAAAAATAATACACTACCTACAGTGTAATATACAGATTTACTTCACCTCGGAGTTCCATGACCTGTATAAAAGCACTCGACCTACGGCCTCGTGCTTGTATATGGTCATGGAACTCCTCGGTGGCGTTATATCCTTATATTACACTGTAGGTAGCGTATTATCCCTTATATACACAACGAATGGACAGTTCAAATGCAAGTGCACCAGTAAGTGAAAGGTATCTTTAGGGCAGGGGTGCACAACCCAGCCGATGCTGGGGGCCCCATTAGCGGCAATGAACATGGTGAGCGGGCTGTGGTGAGTAGCTCCGCCCCCAGCCCACCCTTTTCCACACCTACCTGCGGCTCAGTGCTCTGTGAAAAAATGCAGCCGGGCATCACTGCCTTAGGGTGTCTGTCTGCCATAAGATCAAGATGGGCCTACATCACAGGACTCAGTTGATCTATTGGTAACACCCCATAATTTGGTGAGACATATTCTGGAGACCCTGGTGTCCGACCCTTCCTTGCCCATTACCTAGGGAGAGAGCAGATATCCAATCAGCTACTTGAAGAGTATCTCCACTGATTAAAAAAAATAAATGACCATTTAGTTTTTTGAAGAACAGGAGGTAAGACACAGCTCCTTTACATCTTGTTCTTCAATAAAACTATATGCTATTTTTTTTTATCAGTGGAGATCCCCTTTAATGTATTTAGACTGTTAACATCCGACAATAGATACATTATCAGGGAGATACAATAATTGCTAGTGGCGTTAAGCCATGCTACTTTCCCGCACACGATCCTGTGATTTAATAAAGTTGTGCACGTCACTGTGCGACATTATTGCATCATGGGAGCGTGCACGGTTAAGTAGCGGGGACTGAACACCTGCAACAAAAGAATGTAATATATTGCGCAAGATAGAGGCCCAATATTTTAACCTTTTTTTATTGGATCAGACAAGCAGCGCTACTTCCTAAAAGATTTGGAAGTGGCGCAGCCCCCGCAAAACGAGCGTTGAATTTGTGCTACCTGGTATTGTACCGGGTAATGTGGGTTTTATGCTCGTATTACGAGGAAATTAGGTTATTGTATCTCCCTGTACGTATAATAAGCTGTTTCTGGGCTATAAGATAAGTAAATATGTAACATAAGGCCTGTACACACGCCTGAATTTCCAGACTAGAGCTGACGCTAAAGTGGGTTGGACCCCAGATTGCATGTGTGTACAAAGCTTTAGCCTACATATTTCCTTTAATGTTTGATTTTTATTTGTAGGATATATCCTCTTTTAAAAAATTAAATAATTATTTTATCATCTGGAGCTTACTGGCTCCTTACTGACTTTGTAGGAAGTGACATTTATTGCTATTCTGTATCTACTGCCATAAATATCACCATGACTTTATTACAGGGTTCTGGCTTGGAATTTCTAGCAAACAGAGATGATGTTTTAGGAAGTCTCCGAAGACTGTCTGAGACCATCCCAAACTCTCCTTCTCTACAGTCTCTGGGTCTGGAGAAACTGGATTTCCATTCCCTGATTTTGGACTTCTCGGCTGTCAGTTTTATAGACACAGTCGGCGTTAAGATGCTAAAGAATGTGAGTGCAAAATTCATTTTTATGCTACAAAGTATTGAGTTTTGTAATGTTGTGACACGTTTCTATAGACCCCCAACAGTCCCGGACAGCTGGTCCATGTTCCAGAATGTGTGGGGTTTGGACTGTAGCTTGGGTGGCCCAGAGGTGCGTCCTGTCCAGTGAGATCACATCATAAAATATGCAACTACTTAACAAAATTCAATTCTAACAATGTCAAACTTCATTATTTCAGGTCTTTAATGAATTTCGAGAGATTGAAGTGGACGTTTATATTGCCAACTGTCCTAGTAAGTTGGTTTTATTAAAGTTCTACAACAAACAATCCTTTCCCGTTAATCGGCCGTAGTTGGCACTGCTGCAACGTTTAATATTTTCATAAGTGGGCAAAATGTTAGCGAGGTGAGAGGCACAGCTGTTAGCGATAATCGGATCTATCCAGGGCCTTGTTTATTTTAGCTTGTCCATTCTCCTACATCGCTGTACTTCATTGTACTATCATGTAAGATTTGAATTAAGTATAGAAGTATGAATAAAGAAAACATTTTAGTAAAGTTTAGTACACTCCATGCAATATTTCTGCCCAATCGGCCAATAGTTCAGTGTATCAGTCGATCGGGCCAAAATAATTGCATGGTTTTTCGGACCCGACCGATCGGTCTTCCGAATTGGACGACCGCACGATCGGACTTGTCCTAAAACCATGGCTGAGCGTGCAGTCCTCTAAAAAATATTATGGAAGTAATCTAACCTTATCCTCCTTTTAAGGGTTAAGGTGGCCATACATATATTCGATTTTACTTACCCGACCGAGTGCTCCCACGAAGTTCGACTGATCCTGTTGGAACCACCTCTCCAGTTCTTCTATGCGACCGACATGTGATCACAAATCCCATTCAATTTGCAATCGCATGTCGGTCGCATAGAAGAACGGAAGAGGCGGTTCCGGCACGGGCAGGATCGGTCAAACATTGCGGGAGCACTCGGTCGGGTAAGTAAAATTGTATATATGTATGGCCACCTTTAGGCCACACTTCTGTGGCATCCACAGTCCTTTGCATTATGCACACAGTGCAAGGGAGCGGATGTGTCGGGGTCAGTGAGAAGTCGGCGCTAGAGTGATCCGTGGTAAGTTCTTTTTTCTCCCCTGCAAGTTTTACTGAATAACGGGAGGTAAGACACAGCTCATTTACCCCCGTTCTTCAGTTAAACTGAACAAATCATAGTTAAAAAATTAGTGGACATACCCTTTAACAGTTGTCCAGAGGAAGGGAAAAAAACTGCTAAAAAGAGGGGAAATAATTCCTTCCCGACTCCAAATGGCAATCGGAAATCATTCAGAACTGCAATATATCAATTCACCGTTCTCACAGTAAAGAAACCTTTCCTAACCTGAAGATTAAACTATTTTCTGCCAACCTTAAAGGATGTCCACGTTTCCTCTCTCCATTCCCCTTATTAATTTTGTTGCCTTCCATGAAACTTAAATTTCCAAAATGTTCCTTTTGTATATGAGATGCTAACTGCACCGCATATTCCAAACAAGCAACCCCGCGTGCACACACATTCAATCCACCACTTCTGTGAGACTTGCTGGAGGGGAATCCCATTCAGTCAGATAGTCAGGGCTGCCCTGCTAGCTGTATATCCCACTTAAAGTAAAACATGGAGCGGAACGGGGACTGGATTTGAAGAGTTCTGCTTCTATGTATATAATGCAATGATGTTTAAATGGCTAACACTGTGGCGAATGACTGTGGCATTGAGCAGCAGTCACCTATCAATGTGCGACTATATATGTGGTTAATCTTCTGAAATGTTCCGGTGAACTTCTTGCACACTTCAAATAAAGTATTTTTCTTTTCCTTGCGTAATTTGTTTTTTTTTTGCAAGCATAAATTTTATGTGAGTGTCGCATCTGAATTGTGTTTTCTGGGGGACATTGTGTGTCAATAATTCATTATGGTCGATTGCAGAACTTTTAAATGTAGGGGGTTAGTGTTGTGCAACATTGTCTGTATTAAAGGGATATTGCAAAATGTCCATATTTTGGTGCAAATTATGTTTAGGTCTTGTACCCCATTGTTTAAGGAGAAGTTAATATGATATGCTTCAAAGTTAAAAGGGGAAATTAATGTAAGCTTTAAAATGAATGGAGAAGTTATAATGATAAAGTTTTTAAAGTAAGCTTTAAAGTTAAAGGGGAAGTTGATATGATACATTTTAAAGGGGAAGTAGATATGATGCACTTTAAAGTTAAAGGAGAAGTTGGTATGATACACTTTAACATTCCCTTTAACGTGTATCAAATTAACATCTTTTCACATGAATTTATTTTTTAAGATAAACGCCTAAACATAATTCTCCACAAAATTTGGACATTTTGCAATATCCCTTTAATACAGACTATGTTGCCCAACAATGTCGACAAAAATAAATTATTGACACACTTTGTTTGAAGTCTGTAAGAAGTTCAAAGGAACAGTTGAAAAGATTAACCATATATATATATCTATATAGTCCATTAAATATCATTGCATTATATACATAGAAGCGGAACTCTGCTAACCCAGTCCTAGTTCCGGTCCACATTTTACTTTAAGTGTTATATACAGCTAGCAGGGTATCTGAATGAACGAGGTTCCCCTCCAGCAAGTCTCACAGGAGCAGTGGAGAAATAGGAGTAATATAGTGTGTGATTTAAAGGTACAGCTTTGCAATGGACTGAACTTTGATTAGGGCAGGCAGATCCCGGTGAATATGGACATTTGAAAGGAAAGGTTGGAAGCTCCTTTGTATATGAAGTGATCTCGCACGTGGCCTTATCCACAAGGCAATTTAGGATGTTGCCAAGGGAGAAGAGACTTTAGAAGACCATATAAATGCTGTAAAATCAATAAAGTCCATTTATGTTAAAGGACACTAACCAAAAAACAGTGGTGGAACTACCGCCCCCCGGGAGGTCGAAGGTAAAAGGGGCCCACACCAAAGGTCTGAGATCAGATGTTTTTAAACAAATGATTGCGAATATGAAGTAAATATACACGCGATCATCAGCTGCTGAAAAGACTGGGCCCTTCCATTCATCGTGACATGACTTATGATGGCTGCACAGGCCGGACTCTTTACAGCTGCACAAGATAATAAAGATCTCAAAAAGCTGTAAAGTAGGTGACAGAGAGCATCAGAGGACAAGGGGACTTCAAGGTCAGATTCCTTCACTAAGGGAGAAAGGTAAGTATTGTGTGGGGTTTTGGGGGGTGCTTGGTGTATGGTAAAAGTATGTGGACATATCCTTTACCATAGTACCCCAAAGGATAAAACCATTGTATGTTATAGATACAATATAAAGTAATTAATCCGTCTCCCTACATGTGACTATAGAAAAGAATCCTCCTGCATCATTCCTGAGTCCTCGCCCTTCACTATCCTACAGGTAAACTGGATACTAAACGAAACACACCCCTAGACTATATCCATTTTCTCCTTTTTGGGAAGAAAATAGACTTAAGTGGATGAAGGTACTGCAGCCTCCAACCACAGGCGCCCCTAGGCGCGTGTCTACTAATAAATCTGGGCTAGAGAAATGTCCACCAATTTCTCTTCTCTTGAAATGAAACAGGAAAATGAATAAAAAAAAATTCTCTATTTTCTCATTCGCAGTCTCTGTTTCCAGACAGTTGGTGAGCAGTCAATTCTTTGTTGGGCCAATCAGTAAGTCCTCCCTCTTCGCCTCCATCCATGATGCCGTTATCTATCTGACATCCAGTAATGAGTCGGGGTCCCTGCAGGAAGTCACTGAAATATAAACTCATCCCTATCACAGCTGTACAGAGAGTGATCCCACCGATGTCACTGGCCCTTTAACATGTCAGATCCCCAATGTCTGCCAGGGATCCGCATTTCATGTCTGGAAGTCACCTGGCACCTTTTATTCTGGGCACTATGTTAACCATTTCATTGTTAGAATTTACCTTCATATGATTTTAATTCACATGGGACAGTCTATTAAACATGTTTAAAATGATTCTATTTTCCAATCAGCGCTTCTTTCAAATAAAAGATCATTTTTCTCCTGTATTGGGTATTTAAGGCTTTACTGTGACGAAATGTTCACTAGATAAACCTCTGAAATACCAATGTCATTGTGTGAAATATGAATGACTATGAGGAGTTGGTGTTAGTGGCCAATAAATGGGCTTTCAGGGCTACTCCAATATTCCTCCATAATCACCACAAGAGGGCAGCACAACACAATAGGTTTGGGATAGGACTGCACACAAATGTCAAGTTATCCTTCCCCTATTAGAACTGGCAGTTCAGAGCCCAATATACCAATTTGGGGCCACCCACACTTTCCATTAAAAAATATCAATATTGTTACTTCTTACATATTATTCATAACTTAATAAGTAAATGCAAATAAATCCCCAACAACCCTTGGCACACAACGTATTTGGCACAGGCAAAGTTTTTTACGGCAATCCCCGGCAATCCCCACCAGCACACACACACTGGACCGCTCTATTTGGTAAATTCCCTAAAAATAGTTCACTCCACCAAAGTGAACTTATAATGGCAATCTGTGCAGCAGTTAGATGTGTAATACGTGGCTTCGTGGTGGAAACAGGATACGCTGCCTCAACAGCAGTTGATAAATAAGATTTGGTGAATATGCCAAAATGAATGTTTGACTCGCTCTCTTAAAGGAACAATGAAAAAATATGACAAGATCTAGTCCCTTTGGTTACTGAAGATGGGAGACTCACCTACTTACATCGATACACCATAACCACCCTTTCCTTCATTCCCCATCCCCCCTTTTTCTTTCTTTCTTTCTCTAAATATTCCTCTAAATTATCAAACAGCTCCTATTAAGATACCGTTACCCATAATCTAGCAATACTGAAACAATTAGAATGATATGAAATGGTACTTAGTATACAAATTTGACCTCGCTGGAAGGGAAAAGGGAGGAATTTAAACAGCTCACCCCTTCTCACTAGAGATGGACTAGAACTTAAGTTCGAGCCAAACTTATCGAGTTGAATGGACTCTGACTTCTCGAACTATCCCGGACCCGAATTTTTCAGACTTTCGAACATTTGATAATTAGCCCATAAATGATTAGAACATTCGATAATTATCGAATTCGAAAACCAAACAATCTTCGAATCGTTTATGGGATAATTATCGAATGTTCGAATCGTTTATGGGTTAATTATCAAATGTTCGAATCATTTATGGGTTAATTATCGAATGTTCGAATCGTTTATGGGTTAATTATCGAATGTTCGAATCGTTTATGGGATAATTATCGAATGTTCGAATCGTTTATGGGATAATTATCGAATGTTCGAATCGTTTATGGGATAATTATCGAATGTTCGAATCGTTTATGGGTTAATTATCGAATGTTCAAATCGTTTATGGGATAATTATCGAATGTTCGAATCGTTTATGGGATAATTATCGAATCGTTTATGGGATAATTATCGAATGATCGAATCATTTATGGGATAATTATCGAATGTTCGAATCGTTTATGGGATAATTATCAAATCGTTTATGGGTTAATTATCGAATGTTCGAATGCGAGAGCTCGAAAGTACCGTGTGATAATAAAATCAAGTTTTAGAAAGTCCTGGATATTGGAACATGTTTCCCAGGTCCCACAGCTATTTACATTAAGTTACCATTGATATTTTAATTGTATTTCATTCGAACTTTTCGAACTATTTGACTCACATCGACTTTAATGGGTCCGTTTTCGAACTTTCGGAAGTTCGGCCATCTCTACTCACAAACATAAAAAACAGCAACAACAATTAAGAATAGAAATTCCCCTTAAGGAAGGGGGTGGGGAAGAATCGCACTATATACTAATACTGAATCTTATCACTGGGGAGGGGGAGAAATAGCAATGTTAATGTTAAGGTTTGAATATGACTCATTGGGATGGGAAGGAGGGAGAGAAATAAAAATAAATAAAATGTTAATGCTGAAACATGATTTATTATTGTACAAATGTTCTCTTTATACTACTGTTTTATATAATACTTACCATTCAATAAAAAATATTTAAAAAAAGAAAATAAACTAGCCTTATGGGTAATAAAATTTGGGTCCTTTTTAACACACCAGGGGTTTGATGCAATAAAAGGTATACAAGTTTGCATGTGCAACTAATCAGATTGAATCAAACTTCAGTATCCCAGTTAGAAGGTTACTTCTGGTCGGGAAATTAATTCCATATTGCATTAAATATCAAGTAACATCAAATAACAGACAACAAACAAATATGTACTCATGTCCAATGCCTGTGAAGTGTAACAATACAGCACCGTTATAAATATGGTCCCAAGGGAGAAACATATTCTGTCTTTACAAAGCACTGGTAAGGAATCATTTTGAATAGGCTGTTCAGATTTGGAAACCAGTGTACAGGATTGCATATATGGTTCTGGTATTGATACATAAAGTATGATCTAGGGATATTTCTGATTGCCACTTGGAGACAAGAAGGAATTTTTTACCCTTCATAATTCTAGTGGTTTTTTTGCCAACCTCTGGATCAAGTTAGGCGGGGTACACTCAGGCAAATATTTCATCCCGACCGACTGTTCACCACAAGAGAGCGGTCAGTCGGAACAAATCAATGTCTGTCGCGCAGAAAATCAGTGCGGCCAACAGTTCTCCACAACCGATCGTGTGGTCCATAGGAGACGGCACAATCACCCTTTTGCCCAATTCAGGTGACAGACATTGGTCACCAGAGATAATAGTAACGCCAGCAATCTGACCAACTGAAATACAAAAATATTGGTCAGTTTGCCCGAAAAATCAACTTGTGTGTACCCAGCCTTAGGCAGGAAATCTGGTTATTGCCGAGTTGGACTGGATAGACATATCCAGTCCACAAATACTACACTAAGATCTGTCAGTCCCACCTACTCCATGTGTATTGGGCCTTACGCTGAGGCCACACTAAAATGCACAGAAGCGTGCTTAATTGTGCGTTATCGCACGCATTTCCCATAATGGAAACACATGCGTTTACACAAAAAAAAAAAAATGGTTTCGCAAAATGGAAACAGATGTGCATTGGAAATCGTGGGAATTTTTGCTTTCCCTTGATTTCCATTCTAACCGAAATCGCTTGCGCAATCGCACAAAAACCACACTAGTGTGGCCTAGCCCATAAAGATTTAGATTGACTGGGCACCGAAACAAATTTCCAGCCACAGAATCAAACTTTATCATTAGAGAATGTTTATTAAAAAATGGATAATAAAAAGTAGAGGCGTTTCAGTCATCCATCTTTCCTTCAGCTGTTATAGGTAAGGTATTGCGAAATTGCGATACCATACCTTGTTTTATCTTTTTCTTCAGATGCTGATAGCAAGGAGATTGTGACACAAGAGGATTTTTTTAATGTAAAAAAAAAAAAAAAGTGGCCTTCAAAACATTCCAGCTTTTAGTTTGAGGGGGTCGGAAGAGCTAGTCAGGTTAGCGACAGAAACCTGAATTGCCAGTGACTCTACTGCCTAATGGGGCCAATAATTCCTCTATCAAAGGCAGTTAAAAGCTTAGGCCACTATACAACGGAGTAGCATATTATTATTATTGTGGATTTATATAGCTCAAACATATTCCATAGAGCTTTACAATGACATGTATACATTCACATCAGGCCCTGCCCCGAAGAGCTTACAATCTAAGCACATTTATTTGACACATACAACCTATCAGTATGTCTTTATGATTGTGGGGAAAACCGGAGTGCCCGAAGGAAACCCACTCAAGCACGGGAAGGACATACAAACACCTTGCAGATGTGTCCAAGGGTGGATTCGAACTCAGAACTTCAGCACTGCAAGGCATCAGTGCCAGCCACTGAGGCACCATGCTGCCCGCATAGGCAATTATTTCTTGCATGTTACCATCCGTTTGCACTGCAATCTTAGTGCATTACTATTTGCGCAAGGGAATGTCTGCATTACAATGTTCAATGCGTGACAGAGTATGAACGAGCGTCTTATTGGGTTAGAAGAAGTTACCAAACGGCCCAATAGGTATCAAAAGAGATGATGATCATGCACACCTTTATCAGGTGATAACACTAGGAATCAGTGTTAATAGTCTTTGTTGCTGGGTACCTCCAGAGCAGTCGCCAATGCAGGTAGGTAAGTAAAGGTATAAGAAGCTGGGCACACCAGTCTTACATCAATCCAACAACATAATTTATTGTGATGTTTCGCACGTCCCGTGCCTTCCTCAAAGTATTATTTTACTTACTTTGTCTGAGGAAGGCACAGGACTTGTGACGAAACATCACAATAAATTATGTTGTTGGATTGATGTAAGACTGGTGTGCCCAGCTTCTTTCTACCTTTACTAAATGGCCCAATAGGGAAAAATATTGTATGATTGTTGGACGATCGTCCATACACTGGCCGACGATTATACAATGCACAGCCCATATGACCACGGTCGTAGGGTCTATGGCTACTATAAGGACTAGGCCACACTGACACATTTTCTCACACGTTATAACAATGTCACTTGCAATCAATTATCGCATAATAATTGCACTGCATGACAATTTGGGGACAGTAACACATGTGAAAAGTGGGCAAGCATCGGCTCGTGTTTCATGCGAGACACCTATCATTCCGTTTGTGACGTGATCTGTGCAATACTCTGCAATCAGCGTGCATGGGATCCACAAACATGATCACAGCACAAGCAATGTGGCCACCCGCATTGACATGCACTGCGATTCTCACACAATTACGGATTGCAAGCACACGAGAAATGGCCGTAGTTTGGCCCAGCCCTTAATTGGTTAAATGGTGCACAATCTCGTTCTCTAGCAGGCATTCAGGACACAGAATCAAATAACAGTCATGGAGACAGACAATAAAACTATTTACAAATAAGACTAGATAAGAATCTCTGCATTTATTAATAAAACGAAAGCTTAAATACCAGAAATCCTAACGGAAGGGCGTTTATATATAGTGTTGCTGTGAGATCCAATACTGGTTTCCCTCTTACAGTAAATTCAGTGAAATACTGTTTATAAAGAGCGGAACAATGGGGTCAGAATGAAGAAAGAAATTAGAATTCAGTGTGAAATACAGAAGTGATGTGGCATTTCTCCCAGGTTGGATGAACTGTGTGCTAAATCTGCAAAGCACTTTAAACCTTGAGGTAGCTTCTTATAGGCAGAATTACAATTTGTGTTGATAGATGAGAACAGTAAATTAGATTAGGGATTACAAGAGTTTCTCCAGAATTCCTAAATATAGCCCTGTAGCATAAAATAAACCTGGGTAAGACAATAGGAGTCCACTATAGCTTTGAAAATAACTCCCAGCATTCCTTGGCTGCACACTGAAGACTGGACATCTCTGTTTTAAAAAGGTGTCAATCCTGCCAGAAAATGGTGCACATGAACAAAAGCATTATGATGATGGTGATTCATAAACAAAAAAATGCATTTTGGCAAGACTGGTTATCAAACAGGTCACAACTAAACTGCAATTCAGGTAACAGATATGAATTAAAGGTGACATTCAAACATTTCTTTCAAAGCTGCAGACCATTATATAGAATTTTTTATAAATTTTATTTTTGTAAATTGTTAAACTGGGAAATCTGTGTCGCACGAACACCAACTGCAGTTGGCCAAAATATCACCGACTGCTGGAGAAAAAAAAGTCTTGATGACGGCACAAAGATTTGGGGCAGAGCGTGGAATTTGGGATATTTCGATTGGTCTGAATACACGCGCCACTTGGCACACTTTGCTGCTGAGCTCTCATGATCATTTCTGTGTGATGTTTTGCCATTTTGCAGTAGTAATACCCATGTGCTACATTTCTTAACATTTACAATCTGCCGTAACTCCAGACCCAGACATGCTGCAAGATACCTGTTTAAAACGGCAACTGCAACCAGACTAAATGATTTAGAACCACATTTAGTGATGAACACTGAAAAGCTTTATTGCAGCAGTAACACTGACACGTTAGACTATGGCACTAAAAATATAAAATACAGTGGGAGTGCCATTTAATCATTTAACGAGCAACAAAGCATTACCGTGCTGAGAATGTGGCTGAAATGGCATTTTAAATGGTGGTCGTTCTTTTTGCTAAAGGTGAAAAAGAATTTAAAACTACTTGGGCGAATCAGCAAATTTTGGAGTGTACACAGTGTTTGTTATTCTCTACTGGATGGATAAGAACAGACAATCAGGGCTGAAAATGTATTTAGAACTTTTCTGAAATTCAATGGAACTTTCCAGCCCTGACGTGTCCTTAAGAGATTTTAAACCATTTTTGTGGCCACTTGTTAAATACTCATCATTGTCATGAATGCACACAAGTACCGTTTACATTAGCTGAGAAATACATGTTGGTTTGAACCAGTATTAAATAAGAAAAAAAAAATAGTTTTGTATGAATTTCTGGATTCACAAAACTGGAATTTTAATTATTTAGAAAACACAACTAGTTTGTTTTGTTAAAAAAACTCTACACATTTCTCCCATTCCTACCCCCCCCCCTCCCTATTTAAGTACCTAGGATGAGAAGCGTGTCGTCCCATAGGCCTCGGCCCAAACACATCTGGGTGAGGGAGTGGCAGACTGGAGGCAGTATGGTCAGCTAAGGGGTGAGAATCTATTGGTTCTGATCCACACGCTGGGCATTTTAATGAAGGGAAGGTTTTTTAATGCATGGTGGTGTCCTTTATATATTGTCAAAACATATGCAAAAATTGCTCTAGGTGCATGTATTAATCTAGCTTTGTAAAAATTTCAACAACAAAAAAAAAGCCAGCAATCTAACAGTTGCTATTTTCCATAGACATGGCCAAAGTACTCAAAACACTAACTTGTAAATGTGAATTTATTTTTGTGAAACAGTTGAGGAACTGCATAAAGACCACATTACTATAAAAAGCTTTTGTTGTTAGGGAACATACAAATATTTTTTCACTTTTGTTTAAAATAATCAAACACCAACCAACTGCCCTATGCCATCAGAAAAGTGTTTCCGTTAAAGTTACAAAACAAAAAACTCCATCACACTTGTTTGCGTAGCATTTCTGGCATTATTAAAGCAGTAGAAGTCTTCACCAAATTGCACAATTGTGGATAAGGGCAGTTGTTAACACACACACTGCTCATTCCAACAGCCCACATTTAGGGATCCTCTGCACGTGGCGAATATCTTCTTGCTTTATTCAAATCAAGGAGTGGGAAAGGAATGATAATACAATTAAAATGCTGCTCCCGGACAATTAAAACTACTTGGGTCAAGAACTACTGCTGACATCAGCTATTTTAGTAGCATTCTAGAACCAAAAAGGACCCCAAAAAGAACATGTAGGAGCAACAGAAGCAACATGGAATCACAGTTCTATATATAGATAAAAAAGCTTAATTAACACATTAGTGAACAGAAACTTTGTTTATATTTTTGCTACTAGGGAACCCAAAAATAACGCTGTAGAATTCAAATGTCCACGTCCGAGTTCCACCTAACTGGCTTCTAGCAAGTCCACGTAAGTGGCCAGGAGAATTCATAAACCCTGGCTACATGACAAGCCTTATGGAAATGCAACACTTTCTTTTAAAGAATTACCCAAAGTGTATTAATAAACAAAAGGAAAAACATGTCTATGCCATTTCTATGGGATGATGTTGCATAGGCTGACCAGACTCCCAAGATAACATGTGAAAGGTACCGCATGACTTATAGAATCATTAACATACAAAATAAATTTGCAGACTACAATAGGTTGCAGTGCTGGGAAAAAAAAGAAAAAAAAAAAACGAAAGCACTGTAGCAGTAAACCTTATTGCAGATTGTTTTTAAATAGATTTCCCTTGAAAAAAGCCAGCCACATGAACAAAATAGTACAAAACCCTTTAGAATTTCCATTCTGACCGTTATCCTCAGACACTGGGCTATATGGAGTAGGCACTTGCGCAGTGTGTTGTAATGAAGACTAATATGCCATTCTTTACCAAAGAAGGAGAAAGAAAGGCACACTGTTGTAATGGGATCTCAGCAGCAAAATGGCCCAGAATGAAGTTCTACCATGGTCTCAGCTGCTGAAGTATCACACGCTCTCTCTTTAAAAGAAAACAAAAAAAAAAAGGAAGAAAAAAAGGGGAAGTGGGGAAACGTGCCCAAGACAACAGCAGAAGTAGCCGTTCCACAGTGCTCTTTGTCCCTTGTTTGTTGTGTTGCTGGCAGGAAGCTTTTTCTGCGTCTTGAACAGAGAAGGCAATGAGGTAACGGTGCCTATTTTCCTGGATCCCTAAGGTCCATGCTGGAACCAAACAATGCAACCAACTGCTCCTCATAATGCGTGATATTTCTCTTCATAATGTCCATGCAAGGGCCCAGCAATCGTTCAAATGCCTGCACATCCATAACTACAGAAGAGACAGATGGGAAAACACAGTAAGCAAGGTTGCAATGACAAAAAGAAATATTGCCGCATGCAACATTTTCCTAGAGACAAACATTATCACTCTCTATTGCCTATGCATACCCTGCAGCGGTTGTGTGACAGTTTTTGCGTACCGCTGCAAGTTATGTCTTAGTCGCGTTAACCCTTGGTACATGGGTTAACATGACATTTAAATGGAAAGGGCTGTTTATGGCTCTCGGTACGTAGCAGAACAGCCTGTCTGAAAGTAGCCTTATCCAACATGTTTGTGTGTACATTCAAGTCTGTGTCACCAATACGAACATTCTTAAAGGAAGAGTTCACTGAAAGCAGTCAGGACCTTTCAGTGCAGCCAGCAGTGTATCACACGCAAGGTAAATTTCTCACTCTTCCTGGCTCCTGTAAAATTGATTGTGGAATTAAAAGGTAAGGCACAGATTATAATCCTCTATGCCCAAAATGCCATGGAGCCCCAGGCACGTTCTATCACTTACTATGGACATGCCCTCAGATACAGGGATACTGGCAGCAAATCGTAAAATTTCTGCATGACAACATGGGTACCCCCATGGGAATAGACCATAAAGCATGCCTGCTTGGAATCATGGAACACATACAAACAGATAAATTTTACCAAATACTCTTAATGGAAACACTCTTTTCTGCAAAAAAATTAATAGCAAGAACCTGGATACAAACCACGATTCCTACTCTTTCCCAATGGAAAACAGCTATTAACTCAACACTACCATACAAAAAGGTACTATACAATAATAGAGGATGTATAAGGAAATATACAAAATATGGAACAGGTGGCACCTATCTGACCAAACATACAACGACTAGCTACCACCAAATTTCAGATGATATAAAAGGTAAACAACACCATAAAACAATCAAATAGCAAATGAATGAAACATCTACCCAAACAACATAAGTTCCTCCAACAGGGGGGAATTCAAAAAAAATTTCATTTTAAAAGACAAAAGTTTGGCAGTGCTCTAAAATGATTACAACCAATCAGATGTTTTCTAACTGCAACTGATTGTTAAAAATATATCAGCTGCTATCACCAGCACCACAAGGTAGCACTGTTGGATTATGTTTTAATGGCATGGGATCTCTACAATTGTAACACCAGAGGAAGAAGCAAGGCCAACCACCAAAACATTGTGTAAAGAGTCTTTTTGGGAGGCTCCATTATGTTCTTATATCACAATAATTATGTATCAGTTTTTAGGAGATTAGTTGTTCCAGAACAACGTTTTGTGCATTAAATGTGTGTGTGGATAGATATAAACCTATAACTAAGTCCCACGAGTGGGATGAAACGCGTCAGGGGTCCAACTATGTGTGTATTTTTTAAATGATTTCTTAGCAACGCTAGCCTGGTCTCTCTGGTTACCTGATCCTCCTCATAAAAAACTAATGAAGGCGACGTAATACAGGTAACCACTCTCCTGAATCCTGTTGGGTGGTGATTTTTACCTACACACTACTTATCTGGACTATAAGCTATGTATGGTTGCTGCTTTTAATAGATGTGATTTTGGACTGTTCTTTAGCTTAGGGACCCAGACTAGGGATTCTTAAACTGTTAAAGACTAGTTAGAGCACCGAGTGCTCCTAGGGACGCCCATTTATACCCTGTGTTTTCATGTAACTTTAAGCCAGGTGGAGAGGTCTCTCCCACCTGTTATATAACAAGGCATGTTTTGGTAATTCACTAGTTAATTACCTCTTCCTTCTTGTTCTGCTATTTTTGCAGATTTTTTAGTGCACTTATGACCAGAATTTTTAAATATGTGATTTTGATTTTTTAATCAATACTCAATAAAGGATTTCTAAGTTTTAATTTTCTTAGTGGTCTCTGGACTGTGCCATTAAGTGTGATAACGCAAGAAGGGGATACTATCTCTGTCTCTCGTTTGTCAATTTTACTATTTATCCCCAGTTATCCACTTTGCACACTAGCTGCATAGCCTGTGCATCACACGGTCTGTTTTGGATAGATATAATGCAATTTATTCTACACTAAACACAAACATCTTAAGGTTACTGTCATACATCAGCAGATTTATTTTCAATGGGCTCCTTAATTTTGATGTACCTAGAGTCTGATGAGCATTTGAACGGGGTTTCAAGCTTTTATAATGTTAAATGTTAATAGCAGCATGTACAAGGTAACTTACCTAAGCATTTAACCTCCCCCACAGCATATGCAGAAGCTGCTCTTGGCTTGTTGGTAACCAGAGCTAATTCACCAAAATACTGTCCACTTTTACAGCGGGTTATCTCCACTTCCTGGTTACTTTCTTGACCGGCCTTGGTCTATTACAATAATATACAAAAAAAACAAGACTTTAAATACCTGGAAACATTTCACTGTATTTAATTAATACTGGTTTGTGAATTAACATTGTGGAAATAGGGAGGCATTGTGGAAATAGGGAGGCATTGTGGGCATAGGGAGGCATTGTGGGCATAGGGAGGCATTGTGGGCATAGGGAGGCATTGTGGGCATAGGGAGGCATTGTGGGAATAGTGAGGGGCTTGGATACTTTCATGTTAGGAATCCAAGGCAAAAGAAGTCCAGGATCTAATAACTTCTTTCTGGTGTGTGTTTTTAAAGTGGTACAAATAAACCTTTAAAGGGTAACTGTGGTCCAAAAATGACTTTAGCTAAATTGACAGGAATTGCTTTCCTGAGGATTTTTGCAATTTTACTTTCATTATTTATTTTACATCGTTTTGAAGATATTTACATTTATGTGTGTGAGATGGTTGCAGCATCACCAGGTCCCCTGCACTTCCTGCTTCCTGCACTGAAACAATGTGACAGTCCCTCTTCTGTGTTTCCTCCTCCTCGTGGGCCCCCATGGCCCCTCCCCTTGCAGCCCCTTGGGCCTTTCCCTTGCAAACTCCCGGGACCCCTCCCACTCGGGGGCCCCATGGGCCCTTCCCATTTGGGGGCTCCTCCCACTCAGGGGCCCCATGACCCCTTCCACTCAGGGGCCCCATGACCCCTTCCACTCAGGGGCCCCATGACCCCTTCCACTCAGGGGCCCCATGACCCCTTCCACTCGGGGGCCCCATGACCCCTTCCACTCGGGGGCCCCATGACCCCTTCCACTCGGGGGCCCCTTCCACTCGGGGGCCTCAGGGGCCCTTCCCATTTGGGGGCCCCTGGGCCCTTTCCACTTGTGGGCCCCTTCCCACTCAGGGGCCACTGGGCCCTTCCCACTCAGGGGCCCCAGGGCACCTCCCACTCGGGGGTTCTTCTCACCGGAGGCCCCAGGGTCCCTTCCCATTCGGGGGCCCCTACCACTCGGGGGCCCCTGAGCCCCTTCCACTCGTGGGCCCCAGGGGCACCTTCCACTTGGGGGCCCCTCCCACTTGGGGGTCCTTCCTACTGGGGGCCCCAGGGTCCCTCCCACTCGGGGAGGGGCCACAGGACCCGCGAGTGTGCGGAGCCACAGAATCCGTGAGTGGGAGGGGCCACAGGGGCTGCAAGGGGAGGGGACACAGGGCCCACGATTGGGAAGGGCCAGCAAGTGGGAGGCATTTAAAAAAGCAGTGCTGTGGGCTGTGCTGTTCTCCCCACCCCCTCTTCCTGTCAGTCATGCACTTAGCATGTGTCAACCGCAGATTAGAGGAGGAAACAGTATTTCTGACCGCAGATTCAGAACCTCCCACCCCCTAACTTTCTGATCAGTGATTTCTTCATATATTGGGCTGTGCAGCACGTAGAGAGGTGGTTGATGGCTCGTTTTAAAGGTATGAATCTGGCCTTTCATTTAAAATAAACTTGTTTGGAGACCACAGTTCCCCTTTAAGCACCTAGGCCTTTGGAGGCCTCTTTCCTCTCTGTAGTGTACCAATGGTTTGTAAGTAGCCAATAGGAACATCCACAGTGATGATTCCCTTTCATTTGCATGAAAGTCTTAAAAAGGAAACATACAGGTACACCAAGAAGTCGGGTGAGGTTAATGGCAAGGAGAGATGGAGAACATTGCCCCTAAAGTAAATACACATTTATGTTTCAATACTTTTCTCATTTGATTAATCTAAAGATAGAGATGTGGTGGTGCAGCCAGTGTTTATTCTCTCGGAGCTTATTGCGTAGGTGTATTGACCCTACAGCATTTCATTTTAATGGTTGACTGTAAACGTACTACAGATCACGCTGTGTTAAAGTAACCGACTGGAAGGACAATATGATAAAGTGGTTTTATCCCTGGGGGCCCGTCTCAGATTATCTATTTAACATCCAAATATTTCTTCGTTGAGAAATTCATTATTTTGAATTCCAAAAGTCCAAGAAAACTCTTCCACCAAAGAATTCCATTCACAATGAAAAAGGATCATGGAAATTGGTGATCTGCGGTTATTACATTAGCTGCTTCTATGTGTACAGAGCTACAACCCACATAAAAAGATTAAGGACATAACCACTTACCTTGCTTTTCATCATAATTTTTACCTCTCCCGATTCCACAATATATAAGCAGTCAGCCTTATCGCCCTATAAATAGAAATGTAGTATAATTTAAATAATTTCACAGTATGAAATGTTATATAAAGAATGGTAATCTTTAATGGACAACTATACTGTTCTAACCCACCTTCATCCCAATAAATAAACCCAATGAAACCACTCAACCCTTTCATTCCATTGGCAGCAATATCCTTAAGAAGCTGTGATCACAGGCCAGGTTTGACCCGCCCTCCACTGGTGCCCAGGGCCTGATTGGCTTGGTTACATGAGGACTCATTTCTTTTAACTGCATTGGTTACATGAGGACTCATAAATTGTGGTTTGTTCACATGCAATTTTGCAACCCTAAGCCTCACTGCCATGTTCTTTTTACAGAGAAGAATTTTTTCTAGCAATCCATCCAAACCACCTATAATTATTCAGTCGTTTTCCAATTGTGCTGTCATGTGCTTTAACATGCCGAGAACATTACTTCTTTCCTCCTTGGCATTGTACACCAGACCAGAAAACTGCCAAACCCTTTTCTGTCAGAGGTGATCACACAAAACAATGGTCACATGTCTGTTACCTGCCCCCAACTATATTCAGCACATTATTACCTGTACTAGACATTAAGCATGTTATATTAACGGGCGCTAGAAGCCCAGAGACCCCCCTTCTGTCCCAAAAGGCAGAGTCCCCCCCTCCCTCTGTCCCAAAAGGCAGAGTCCCCCCCTCCCTCTGTCCCAAAAGGCAGAGTCCCCCCCTCCCTCTGTCCCAAAAGGCAGAGTCCCCCCCTCCCTCTGTCCCAAAAGGCAGAGTCCCCCCCTCCCTCTGTCCCAAAAGGCAGAGTCCCCCCCTCCCTCTGTCCCAAAAGGCAGAGTCCCCCCCTCCCTCTGTCCCAAAAGGCAGAGTCCCCCCCTCCCTCTGTCCCAAAAGGCAGAGTCCCCCCCTCCCTCTGTCCCAAAAGGCAGAGTCCCCCCCTCCCTCTGTCCCAAAAGGCAGAGCCCCCCCCCCCTCTGTCCCAAAAGGCAGAGTCCCCCCCTGTCCCAAAAGGCAGAGTCCCCCCCTGTCCCAAAAGGCAGTCCCCCCCCTTTTTTCCGAAAAGGCCCCCCTCCGTCCCAAAAGCAGAGTCGTCCCCCCCCCTCTGTCCCAAAAGGCAGAGTCCCCCCCCCCCCTCTGTCCCCTCTACCTTATCTGCTGTCGGTCTCCATGTTGCCGTGTGTTTGCTTTGTTTCTCCCTCTAGTGGTGAGTAAATAGGAACTGCAGAGACAATACTAACATCTCCCTCTAGTGGTGAGTACATAAGAACTGCAGTGACACACACACGGACTCACAGAAGCAGCAGTTAGGATTTTATTATATATGATTACTAGCCAGATATTTTGGTAGAGTAAGCTGGCCCTTCCCTCCATGCAGTCTATTAAACCTGTGACTGTCGACATCACAACCAATGTGACTGCCTATTCTCTTGCTGCCTCCTCTACACATGCTCAAGCTTATAAAAGCTCATTGAGCAGAGAGAGGATACCTTTTCCATAAGGAAAAGAACTTGTGATTAAATATCTGGTTATAAATGTACATAATAAAAAGGTAAAAATATAAGTTGTGGTTGTAATAAAAGGGTAAAAATATAAGTTGTGGTTGCAGGCAGATAACTGATAATTCAACAGGTTTTTTGTTTTAAAGGTGGACATGCCCTTTAACCTATAAATAAGCACATGTAAGGAGACCTTACCCTGAGGTGTGTGTATTGCTGCATGCCTTCAATACAGTATTTGTTTTGCTCAGCAACATTCCCCTCCCACTCCTAATAGACTCCTCCTTCTATCCCTGACACGACGTTGAGAAGTCAATCAAGCTTAGTAAACACTATGTGGCAGAACTTGGAAAGGGGAATTTCAAACCATAATTCACATATTTCACCTACAGCAAAACTGCACAGAGCAAAAGTTTATAATGAATAAGGCACTTGTTTGACAGCTAAAATACAATAGAATTCTAAAGATATCAAAAAGAAATAGGGGACAGATCTACAAAATGTTTGTCATTAGCTGTATGTGCAACCACACACACGTGTACTGACCTGTAGTGTTAGAAGAGGCAGCACTTGGGTAGGACAGCACAATCTAAATGTGTTTCTGGATATAAATGCATGCGGCAGCGAGTTTAAAATAACACACATGCAGCCAACGAGTGAGAAAGCTACAAAGTGGTCCCTATGGGGGGAATAAATGTCTATTTCTTGGAGTGCAGGAGTTCCAAAAGCATTATTCTAGCGTGAACAGGCCTTACAATAAAAATAAAAAAAATTACCTGTGCAATAATGCGGTCTCCATCTTTATATATTTTTTCACCTATTACATCAACAATCTTCATTCGCTCTGAAATCTAAAACACAAAACGTGTTACCATTCCATTTTTTACATGTTGCGCAATGAACACATAATGGGTAAAATCTTTATTTCCCCAAAACTGAATTGAACACAACTAATCTCTCACCTCTAATGACTTGAGAACAGGTACGGATTCAATAAATATTTCATAGGTTTTCCTTTTTTTGGCATTATTTTTCAATATAATTCGTCTGAAGGTAACTCGATCCTGAAAATAAATACATGGGAAAAGCTAAGTGATTACTCAAACTGATTATTTCTTTCATTGCTTATAGTCAAATTTTAAAGCAATATCTAAAATTGCATCAAGTTAAAGGATAAGTTCACATCAATTACATGTTTGGCTAATTTGCCTTGTCCTTGCCATAAACACCACCTCCCCCTTCAGAACGTTTTATTGTGCTTATATCAATAGGCGGCTCTGTTTCAGACAGTGATTGATACAAAGGACCATCAGTTTGCCCAATCACATTGATGAAGCATGCTGGTAAATCATAGCCTATACAATAGTCTATCTTATAGGTGCACAGTTCATATATTGACAAAGTGGAACGCCATATGATGGAGGTGCTAAGGGTGATAAACGCTAACCATAAAAAGAAAAAATCTGCTAGCCACTGATTTTATATCCGGGGACGCCTGGTAAGGTTTTGGTATAGGGCCTGATTGTGGGTGTTTGCAGGGCTGGGGGGAATTTTTGCTTATTTGCACTAGAGTGCCTAATATTTAAACGGCCATTAAGACTATTTTGGCTATTTGTTTTTCTATTTTTATTCATGAGTGAACAATAAATGCTTTCTTACTCTTGGACTATTGTGTGGATGTGCGTTGTTGGGGGGGTTCTTTTTTAGGGAGGCTTTACATCCCGTTTTGTTTTGTTTTTTGGTAAGTCACGGCCTACATGCACAAATGGAATGAAAAAAGGTGGGAGGGAAAAATTAAAAAGAAGATGGGCATATAGTATGGAGTAATAGGGATAATTGGAGAGAGTAAGAGAAAGGAGCTGATATGCGGTAGTTAATTAGAAGGCAGTAAGAATGGGGAAAGAAAGTAAAATGCGAGAAGAATTAAAGTAAGATTGACATAAGGGGAAAGCAGAAGAGCACAAACAAAAGGAGCAGAAGAAAAAGGTTATGGATGAATAAATGAATGGAAAGCAGCACAGTATTTAGACACAAGCTTGGTAGCACATGTCTAAGAATATACAATACATTCATTTAAATCTCACATGGACCTAATGGCAAATAAACATTCCACTGATTGGGAACAAGTAAATAATTGTTAAACACAACAAAAACTAACCAACCCCCCCCCCCACAAAGTTAAGTTTGTTTTACTCACCAGCCCCCAGAGAGCACCTTCAGATGTGGCAACAATTGTTGCAGCCCTAGGAGTGTTATACATCAATGCCAGTTCACCAAAACTTCCATGATTATCATATCTGCCCACACATCGGGACTGTCCATCTCTCGCTACGAAGATATCATATTGTCCTCTGAAGCAAATGAAAAACAGATTTACAGATATCACATGTGAATAAGGTACCCTCTCACTTCACAACTTCCTACAATTAATAATCAGATGCACAAGATCACATGCAAACATAAAGGACATTGTACACACTTGAGATAGTACAAAGAGGTGGCATGTCTGGTCAAATTTATGATCGGTGTCCAATATGTCATCTACAATGGCACACTGGTTATAATAGGAATCAAGGTGACCTGGAACAACTACGTGGGTGCAATGCAATAAGATACATTTATACTGGGCAGTTTCGATAACAGCCTTTAGCCTTAATGCATCCACACCTTGCATTCAGAAGGTCCCAAACACCTGGCTGTGATATGGTAATAGGGACTTTCACGGGTACTTATATTGCCACAGATTCTTGTACAAGTCATTCTAAATTGAGAAAGCCAGTCGGATGACTAGCGAAACGTCTTCAAGAACTAAACTTCAAGTCCAGTTGATCTAATTGAATACAACAGATAGATTGTTATAACCTTTTGTAGTGTATGGCCATCTTAAGACTCCGTACACACATCCATGTACTCATCATACACATGCATTACTAGGACTTGCTGGATGGAAATATTTTACTTACTCTACAGAGGAGGATGTATCAAATCTTATACATTTCCAATAACCACGGAATCATCCGTAGAAATGACATTAAAATAAACCTTTGCTCATTCCATTTGTATTACATGCAATCAAGTCCAGTTGATTTAACTGAATACAACAGATATACCATGACCTGGATGAATGAGAACCTTCACAAGCTTGTCTAGTCATGTTAGAGTAAAAAACGAAAAAAGAAGGTTTGTATGTATGCTAAACAAGCGTGGAAGCCAAATTTAAAAGATTAAATAGCTGGGGGTATAAACAGGCCGAAAAAATGTGGGTGGAGCGGTGTACAGAAAGGAAGGTGGGTAAATAAATTGTGGGGGTCTGTTACAATCCCACCAAATGCTAGTGAGGAGGAAATTCACCTCCATATGCAGTTGGCAAATGCCACAGTGTTGGCCATATCTTGGTCATGGGGGGGGATTTCAATTACAGTGAGACTGGGAGTAGGGGAACTCTCAACACATCAAAAGGTATCAAGTGCCTAAATTTTCCATATATAAGCAGCCCTAGTAAATGTGGGGAAACATGTTTTTACCTTTCAATGACATAGAAGTTATCTCCATCATCCCCCTGGTCAATAACATGTTCCTGAGGTTTCACTCTAAGCTCAAACATTGCATCAAGAACCTGAGAGAGTTGCTCCTAAATTGAAGGGAAAAATACAAAATTATTTCTTCATTAAAAAATACCTAACATATTTTAACACCTTTACAGATGCCTTACACAAACAGTTTACAGCTACATTGCTTTTTCTAAAGCTAGCAGGTGAGAGTATCGTGATCAGGGAGCAAAGTGTTTTATTTGAATTGTTCTACTTGGGGATGCAGCACTGTACAACAGGGGAGGACAAATCATTTTTAACATTAGGAGGATTTACAAACAAGGCATCCAGTTCCATAGAAGGCAAAAGAAACTGTTTCCAATTAGTTACTGGTTGTCATTTTCTACAAACATTAGCGAAGTAGTTTATTACCTGGAGATCTTATAAACTAAGTAAATCTTTCAGTCACTAGGTAGAGACAAGATACTAAGTAAAGAAAATTACAACTATATATATATATATATATATATATATATATATATAAACGGTTATTATATATATCACAGATTATCCTCCAGAATGGGTTCTTAATTCTGGAACATAGGATAGACAAAGCTATCCTTTAAAAACTATACAAAAATATACTGGGAAAACAAATTGTAAAAATTGAATATTCCTTTAATGTAAAGCGTTCCCTATAAGATCCATTTATAAGTGCTATTAGTATATTCGAGATCTAATATATTAGATAAAGTGACTCAGTGTTATAGACAAATACAATCACTGGGGGTCCGTAACCCAAAAATATCCTCTGCCTGCTGCAGAGTCCCAATGCATCAAATACCAAGTACAAATATTAGTCAACTTATCCAACGCTTGTTAGAACATATGGACAGATCTTAAAGGGAATGCTTACAATAAAGGAATATTCCATTTTTTACTATTTGTTTTCCCAGTATCTTTTTTTTTTTTGTATATATTGTCATAACTATATTTAACATTCCATGGCACACATGCATGTGTACTTACCTGATCAAGGTTTTTAAAAATGAGAATATCTTTGCATGCCTCCTGTAATCTGCATCTCTGTTCATCTGTTTTGGGGCGTACTACCTTCAAGAGCAAAGAAATGCAAATCACTATTAAAACATCAAGAAAATAAAAACATGTAAATTCACGACTTTGATTGAATACTGGGCAGTGGTCCAGAATAAATGGCAGACAGCCAGAAGGAATTGGGTAGGTCCTGCTGCCACGACACAGGAAGGTAATGTACTTATATAATATTATAATGAATAGATTATAATTCTATAGTAATAAGCACTGATGCCTTGCAGCGCTAAAGTCCTGAGTTCGAATCCACCCTTGGAACAATCTGCAAGGAATTTGTAAGTTCTCCCAATGATTGCATGGGTTTCCTTCGGACACTCTGGCTTCCCCCACAATGTGTTTAGATTGTAAGCTCTTCATGCCTAATGTGTATGTATCTGTGTAATTGTAAAGCACTATATAAATCTACAATAGCAATAATATTAACTCTTGCAAAGTTTTAAAGATAGCCATCCATAATCGTGCACTACTGCCTTATCCAAAAGTTGATTTGGGGCTTAGTTCACCTTTAATAACAACGAATTTCCTGTATGCAGTATATGGTAAATATTTTTTACTATTAACTCTTTAACTGGTTTAAGAATTTCCAAAGGATTGCGATATTTATTTTTTTGTTTTCTTTTCAAAAAATAATAATAATAATAATAATCAAAATAGTGCACACAGCTTCCCATTACTCCATTGTTGTGTTAAGCTGGGTACACACATCACAGATTTTTGAAAAATGACAAGACAGAATCTGCAAGATCCTGTCTGTCATTTTTTAAAGATCAGGATACACACAGTTCTTCCTATGCACAGCATATCATATCATTAAATATCTGGTTACAAAAAAATATAGAAGTTGGGGTTGTGGGCAGATAACTGAAAGGTCAAGTTTTTTTTTTTTTAGGTGGACATACCCTTTAAATTAAAAGGCCACCATTAAATGTCCACCCCCAAAACTACAATTTAACCCACTACTGGCCCCACTATGTAGTGTAGAAAAATCCTTACCTCACATCCCAGCTCCAAATGGTTGTCCAGTAATTCCCCCCTAAAGTCCAAAAAACTGTCCATATAGGACTCTGCCTCCTGTCTCTCCTCCGGGAGAATTTTGTCATGCTCAGTACAGACCTCCTCCCCCTCCCTCTAGCACAAAACCCCTTTTCTGTAGTGTAGGGCTCCCTCCCCCAACCCCATATTAGTTTCACACAAAACACACCTGATCAGTACTTACATCAGCGCTTTCCCCCATCGATCTGCACAGCCGGAATCCGCGTCCGCAATTCGCTGCCTCTCAGCCAATCACGGACGCGGCTGCCAGTCCTGCCGCCTGCTTGCAGTTTCATGCAAGCAGATGGCCGTGACACATCGACGGGGGAAAAGGGTGATGTAAGTACAGATCGGGGGTGTTTTGTGTGAAACGAATAATGGCGTTTGGGGTTGGGTAAGGGAGCCCTACACTACAGAAACAAGTTATAAAAAGGCGTGAACATGCCCTTTATGGGAAGGATACTAAGCACATAACTCAAATCTTGGTTATGATACAGGATAGTAAACACAGCCGTTATGTTTAAATGTAAGCAACACTACAATGTATGGATCAAAAGACTGCATTGTCATTGCTGAAGTAGGTTTCATAAAATACAATTGTTAAAAATTAACCTGGACAATGCATCGTATCAAGGTTCATTTTAAACCATTGTATTTTAATGAAACATACTTCAGCAATGACAACGGACAATGACAAAGTACTTTGTTACAGAGAACAGAATCCAACTCAATTTGCAAATGTAATATCTCTAAAAACACACTAAAATGTAATGCAACCAAATATTACAAACTAATATTTTTACTTACCCTTGGTTCAGTGTCATCATCCTCATCATCTGGGTTAAAGGCTTCAGCACAAACTATATAAGGGAATAATAAAGAAAGCTAAATAAATGATACTCAAACGAAATATCGCTTTAACATATTACACATTAGTTAACAGTATATACAGTAGTATTACAGATTTCTGAATATTAAAAATGACAAATTTGAAGAATAACACAAAGTGCATGGTTAACCTCCCCACTAAAATCTATACTAACCTTTGTGATCCTCCAAAATGTCAAGACCACAATACTTATTAAGTGGTAAGCAGTAGCTGAACACTCAAGTAAAGTGTTACTTACCCATCACTCTGATGTTTCTAAGGGAGCTTACTGTCAGCTCCTGTCTTCTTGCTGGTCCTTCTGGCTAGCAGTCATTTTTTGCAATGAATGTAAGGTCATGGCCAATTAACGATACCTGCTATCCAAACCACCTCCTTAAGGTCTGTGTGAGATTCTACATCTTTAAATGAGGCTTAAAAATTCTGGATGGCAGCCGGGGAGAGATACATTATTCTCTTTAGGCACATCAGAGGGACCGGTATTGTGGTCTTAGTATAGGCTTAATGGGGGGGGAGGGTGCACATACCCTATAAGAGTAGTAGACCCAGCCTGCCTTATTGGCCTACACAGTTAGAACAGAAGGATAAATCTGTATTTCTCTGGGGTAATGAATATACTTTACATGTCTGTATCCACAAGCTGGGGTGGTTTAAAAGGGGACATTATGGATTGTTATACTGAAAGATATTTCCTGATTTTGCACTTTTAAATCTTTGATAATTTACCTTAGCTACAAGATCATACAATCACAGAGCTCTTATAAAACTTATATGTTTAGCATATTATCAAAAGTATTATTAACCATATATTAAAGGATAATGATTGGCTCCATTCTGGCAGAGTAAGCTGGCAGCGACCTTCATGCAATCAATCAAGGCTGTGACTGCTGACATCACAACCGATGAATGACTGCCATTTCCCTTGCTGCCTAGACTGAACATGCTCAAGCTTATAAAAGGCTCATTGAGCAGAGGGAGGAGGCAGATAATATCCCTGCCAACCTTTTTGGTCGTCAGAATCCGTGAGACTGATTTATGTTAATGAGATTAGGACAGGAAGGAGGTCGACAATATAGGGTTTTAAAGGAACACTAAATCCATAAATATTACTATTTGCCATCCATTTCTATTATTCACAGGGAGGTGAGAACGCTCATTCCCACCTCCGTGTGAATAATAGGACGCTCGGGGGGACCTGGAACTTACCTTACAGCGCTCCACTCGCAAGCCGCTCCTGCCCAGAACAGCTGTTCTGTCCTGATCACGCGCCCTATCTTTTGTATTGGCGCGCATGCGCCTAAGATAGGGCGCTTGGTCGGGACAGAGCGGCTGTCAGTGCAGGAGCGGGTTGCAGTGGAGAGGCGGTAAGGTAAGTTCCAGGTTCCCGGGCGTCCTATTATTCACAGGGAGGTGAGAATAAGCGTTCTAACCTCCGTGTGAATAATAGAAACGAATGGCACATAGTTATATTTATGGATTATGGGGCGTTTAGTGTCCTTTTAATACACAAGGTATGTTACAGATATAAATGCTAAATATCAAACTAGTCTTATTAAAGGGAATTTAAAGGTTAAAAACAACAAACCACAAATTGCACATTAAATAAAAAATCTAAAATAAATTATATAAAATACAATAGCCCTTTTTAAAATTAAAGTTCTCACAAATATTGCAAATTCCCCAATTCCAGAATTTATTGTGGAGTGTTTTAATTATCATTACTACATTCCACTTTAACCATACAGTATGAAAAGCACTGGTCTATAAGTCTCATAGAATAGTCCTATTTAAAGAAGCCCCATCCCCATTTTCAAGCAAATGATGCAAAGTCACACTTATTAGTTTGTAGATTTAAGACTCATTTATGGGGGTCTAGACACAAAGACAGACCCTATTATTATAGTATAGTATAATATAGTATTTGAGGCTGAATAAAGACATACGTCCACCCAGTCCAACCCATCTAGAAATATCCCCATTTCCTGCCTAACTGTTGATCCAGAGGAAGGCAAAAAAAAAAATCCCACCAAATTTATGAAGGGGAAAAAAATTCCTTCCTGACACCAAGTGGCAATCGGAAATTTGCCTGGATCAACTCTACTTTATGTATCAACTAGACATTAACCCTTTTACAATAACGGGTGCTAAAAGCCCAGAGAGTTCTCTCTTTAGTGTCCCAAGACCAGAGAGTTCCCTCTTAGTGTCCCATGGACCCAGACACACCCGGACACAGCACTTGGCATTTTATAATATAGGATACCAGTAAGTTGCAACATTCCTTGAACCTGAAAGCCTAAACCTTTTTTCCTCAAGTCTTAAGGGATGTCCTCGTGTCCTATGACATGCTCTATTGGTGAACAATGCCCCAGATTTATTGTATGGCCCGTAAATGTATTTATACACAGTAATCATATCCCCACGCAAGCGCCTTTTCTCCAGTGTACATAATTGTAACTTTTTCAGTCTCTCTTCATATTCAAGCTCCCCCAATCCCCTTATTAATTTTGTTGCCCTTCTCTGAACCCTTTCCATTTCAAAGATGTCCTTTTTGTACACATGAATACAAAATTGCACTGCATTTTCCAAATGAGGCCTTACCAATGCTTTGTAAAGAGGGAGAATAACATTTTCCTCCCTTAAATCCATACCTCTCTTTATACAAGACAATACCATGTTGGCTCTGGCTATTGCTGCCTGGCACTGCTTGCTACCTTTAAGTTTGTTATCCACCAAAACGCCAAGATCCCTTTCCAACAGGGATTCACTTAACACAGAGCCATTTATAGTATAAATAGCACAAGGATTTTTGAGTCCAAAATGCATCACCTTACATTTATCAACATTGAATCTCATCTGCCACTTAGCAGCCCAATGTGACAATCTATCTAGATCCCCCCCTGCAACGATTGCACATCCAATGACGTTTTTAAAAACTTTTGGGGTATAGTAGGTCTCCCTCCCCCAGCCCCAACTGCTATAATAGTTTTTCCAGAAACTCCCATGATCATTACTTACCTTACCCCCTTACCTCCGGCGTACTGTCCCGGCCCTCTGCTTGCATTAAACTGCAAGCAGGGGGCCGGACTGGCAGCCGCGTCCGTGATTGGCTGAGAGGCAGTCAATCACAGACGCAGCTGCCAGCAGTGGAGAATGCCGGGGGAGAGGTAAGGAAAGTAGAGTTCGGGGGAGTTTCTGTAAAAACTATTATAGCGGTTGGGGCTGGGAGAGGGAGACCTACTATACCACAAAGGGGATTTACACATGGCAAAATTCTTCCGGAGGAGAGACAGGAGGCAGAGTCCTATATGGATTCTGCCAGGCTCCTGGTGACTAGTTTTTGGGACTTTGGAATGGCAGCCATTTGGAGCTGGGATGTAAGGTAAGTATTTTTATGCACTACACAGTGGAGCCAGTAGTGGGTTAAATTACAGTTTTGGGGGTGAACATGCCCTTTAATGGTCGACAGTTTTGTGTTGTCAGCAAACACAGAAACCTTGCTGACAATACCCACTTCCAAATCATTAATCAATAGATTAAATAGAAGCTGCCCGAACACAGAAGCCTGTGCACCCCACTTAGCACTTTAGTCCATAATGATGAAGCCCCATTAACAACTACTCTCTGCATTCTATTCACTAACCAATTTTCTATCCATGTACAAATATGCTTCCCAGACCAACAGACCTCAGTTTATACATTAGTCGCCTATGGGGGACAGTATCAAAAGTACCTTTGCAAAATCCAAGAATACTACATCTACTGCTATGCCAGAGTCTAAATTTCTACTTACATACTCATAAAAGCCAAGTTAGCTTGACAAGATCTATGCCTCCTAAATCCATGCTGGTTACTACTTATAATGTCAGTCCTTGAAACATACTCCAGAACATGTTCCCTTATTAAACTTTCCAGTATCTTCCCCACCACTGAAGTTAAACTTACAGGTCTGTAATTACCCGGCTGTGAACGACTACCCTTTTTGAATATTGGAACAACATCAGCCTTTTTCCAATCCAGAGGCACACATACGGACATAAGGGAGTCTGCAAAAATAAGAAACAATGGCCTAGATGAAACTGAACTTAGCCCCCTAAGTACCCAAGGATGTATTTTATCTGGTCCAGGAGATTTATTAATATCAACCTTATTTAGCTCTTTCGGTCACATATCCTTGGTTAACCTAACCAAAGTGCACTTGCATCTTTTATACCATTATTGCTACTATACTCTATGATATCTGTACTTGGATCTTCTATAGTGTATACAGGAGAAAAAAAATATTTAAGACATTTGCCATCCTCAGTAACTAACTTTTCCCCATTAATTAATGGTGCCAAATTTTCAGTCATCTTCTTACTATTAATATACTTAATAAAAATGTTAGGCTTAGTGATGCTTTGTTCAGCTATCCTAACTTCATTATTAATTTTAGCTAGTTTGATTGCTTTCTTACACTCCTTGTTACAGTTTTTATAATCCCTATGGCTGGGTACACATGGAAGGACTATTTGTGATCGACCATGCGGTTCCCTATGGGATCGATTTGGAATTTTCCGACACGTCCTAACGTTCAGTACCTTTACCCGATAATACCTTATCCCAGCTGACATTCTGAAGAGCTACTTTTAACCTGGGAAAATTCGCCTTCCCGAAATTAAAAGTCTTTGTTATCGAAAGGAAAAGTGCGCTGGGTTAACAAAGTCCAAACTACACTATTTCATGGTCACTATTCCCTAAGCCTCCAGTTACCTTTATATCTATAATGCGCTCCATGATGTTCGATATTACCCGATCCAACAGAGCTCCTTTTCTAGTAGGAACTTCAACCACCTGTGAGAGAAAATTATCCTGCAGCAAATTCAGAAACTCATTGTCTTTTTCTGTGATGGCAGTTTCACTACACTAATCAATGTCAGGGTAAGTAAAGTCCCCCATAATGAGCACACTCCCCAAACTTGCAGCCCTTGCCAACTGCATATGAAGCCGACTCACCTCCTCTCTGCTAGCATTTGGCGGCTTATAGCAGACACCAACAATGACATTACCCTCTTTCCTGTTGCTTAATTCCACCCATATTGCCTCTTCTTTAACATTTATATCGCCATACCCCCCTCAGATAAAAGTACATTCAGCAGGGTGATAAACCTAACCCTGCTGGAGAGAGACCTGCTGTAAGATGTCACTTCTGCACAGATATTAAGACAGGATCTGCAGGTTTCCCACCGAGGGTGCCTCCCCTATTCTTTTGTACAGGGAAGTGCCAGCAGCAGAGGGAAATTTTCGGTCTTTTCCATTCACTGGCTTCGCGATTGTTTGGAAAATGTGGTACAAACAGTCACGATAAAGCTGATACCGCTTTATTGTGACTGCGTTTACCCAGCTTTAAGGGCAAAACAGGAGGAAGAACATTTATACTGCCTGCATAAATGTTAAAGGCCAAACAATTATGGTGACATCATGATCTTGCCATTTCATTTGCTACCACGTCACTAAGGGAATACATAGGTTATGGTGGGTATAAAAAATCTTAATCTGACCCCCCCCCCCCCCCACCCCACACACACACAGAGGTTATACAAACACACTTCTGAGATTAAAAGTAATGCCTAAACCGCACCTCAAGAGATCGTGAGTAATGCTACGATGGTATGAATCCTATACAGTCTCCTGAGGTTTACTATGTGTAAATCTGCTATGACCACAAGTACACCAAGATATAAATGGGGGTTTTGTGGGAGTACCTTACACACTATTCCTAATTGCAGGATATGAATATCAAATGCTGGATGATCTTTGTAGCCACATGGAATTAGTATGCATAGACAAAATAGAGTTCAAACACAATGAAAGTGTCTTATAGCTCGTCTAATGGATGTTGGCATTGGACTTTATGGTAGGTTTTAATTATTCGTTTGCAATAAGTGTTTTGTATCTGTAGTGCTAGGGGGAGGGAATGGGGTATCTGATATGCAATACATTTCAGGTTGTATTTTCTATGTACGTCCACTCATAAATGAGTTGAATCCAGACCGGTGATCAATCTTAGTATTTACTTGCACAATACCTGTGCCGTGCTAGAAAGGAGTATGTTTCTATGACCTCTCTGTCTGTGGAAGGGGTATACATACAGTAATGACTGCTTGCACAGCCAAATGTTGGTAGAGGTGAGACTCAACAACAGAGATATTTACACAGTGCTGTAATCAAAAATTTTTGCTAAGGAGAGTTAAAGGGCATGTTCTTCCAAAGGAGGAAATTATTTCCATTAAACAAGGACACCTAACCCCAAACCCTAGGTAGGCAATACATATCTGGCTCCTCCGCATTCCTAATTATTCACAACCAAGTTCACTCTTCTGCGTTCCTTCCAGGTGTTAAGCCTCGTACACACATGTGAAAGCGAGACGACCCGATACGCACAAGTGTTTTTCACTTTGTGTATGGGTGCACAGTCAGGCCTTGTTGATGATCTAACAATGGCGATTTGCCCAACTGAGTGCCCATACACTAAGCAATATTCTGACAAAACAACCGTTCAAACACAGAGTACGGGACCATTAGCCATATGAAAGGTTAACTTAAGAAACAGATTAACCAAGGGGATGGGGCACTCCTAAATATAACTGTCCAAATGAAGAGCTTCTATATAGATTTTAATATTTACCCTAAAGGTACTCGTACTACAGAGAATGAATGAATGGGCTGTGCAGTAGTCACATGCTTACCCTGTTTGCTGGTATTTTGAGCTTTATCTCACGAATGGATTTTTAGCTAAAAATTCACTGTGTATTTATGGCTTCTAACCTTTACTTCCTTGTTGCATTTGGGATCCATTATATTACATGTGCTTTGGAGAACAAAATAAGTAATATCACAAAAATCCTGCACGCTCAAAAATGTATTGATTGAAGCCCGGGAGGTTAAGGAGCTATGCCTTACCTCCCACTCTTCAATAAATAGCTCAGGATCCGGGAACAAAGATTCAAGGAACTTACCTTTTGCGCGATCCACCGCAGCTACAGTGACAGGTCCCGACTGCACCCTGGTTCTGTACAGCTATAGTGCGCATGCACGATTATGAGCGCTACAGTTAGACAGAACAAGGAAGCGGTCAGGGATTTCACAGTGGCCGTGGTGGATCGTGCAAAAGGTACGTTTCTTGAATCGTCTTCCCGGGTCCTGAGCTATTGATTGAAGAACGGGAAGAAAGGCATAGCTCCTTGAAGGGCATGTCCACCCTTTAAAAATACTTTGGATATGTGGTAGGGCTTGCTCCCCCCCTTATTGCCAGAAACTCCCCCGATCTTTACTTACCTTCCCTCTATCCTCCGGGATTGGCAGTGGACTATTCGTTTAATCGAAATCAGCCTACCTCTAGTAGCGATTACAGCAAAAGGAAGTCCTATGAGAACAGGATCCAATTCATAAAGGGTGTCTCCAAAGCTTAAATTCTTTTGAGTATGCTATACGGTAAATCTAAAGGTCTAACACACTTAGGGCAAGGCCCCACAACACATGGAGGCACGCACAAAATTTAGTACGGCCACAATGCCAATTTGTTTTATGTGCACACCAAAAATCGTCATTCTAAGCGCTGCAAAAATAGGAAAAAGTGCAGTGGACTTAGCAAGGCCTCTTACATACACTTTACACTGGCATACACTAGCGAACCACACAGCATGCATGGAAACTAGCAGAAAATACCCTAGTGGTACCTAACCCTAACGAAGAAATTTCACCACAATGCTGGTTGACTCCTAAAGGTCTGGCTAAATCGGACCATACACATTAACAACATGGGGTAAACCTTGTTTCGATCTGATGGAATTTGCCCTGTTTCAACTTGGTGTATAAAACAATGCTTTAAGATGTTTTAAGAGAAAACCCAGGATTTTTTACTATTAGGTGAGGGGGTGATTTGGGGAAGAGGAGACTACAGTTCTTTTATGTTTTCTACAACATTCTCAGCATTTAAACAAATGCACTAGTTATCACATAAGATTTCAAGGGCTTTGTATTGTAATGAACACAGACTGCAACCATTTCTTATCAGTTCTACTGGAATGGAAGGTCAATTAAGATGTTATCTCAACTTTAGACCGCTACAAAGCAAAATCAACTTTCTTCTTTTGTACAGCCTAAGGCTGGGTACACATGGAGGGACGAATGTTCGATCAGACGTGTTGGTAAATTCTGATCGATCGTGCGGTTCCCTATGGGAACGCGCGATCGATTGTTTGCAAATTCGTCTGCGGCCGAATTTGCTACGACCAACTGGCATTTGTCCCAGCCGCGCGCTCGGTCAGGACTAATAGTCCCCCCGTGTGTACCCAGCCTAAAGGTTCGTACACATGCACAATGTGTACAAACGACCGTTTCGGTTGATAATCGTCCCGTGTGTAGACACTTAGTCGGCCGTAACGATTGTTCGTCCGTTTCCGCTGATAAAGCGCCAACACGGGCCGATTATCGGCCAAAACATACCTTTAAATTCCCTTAAACTGGCGTTTGGGGCAATAGTCGCAGGTGTGCAACGCACTACGGAATTGGGCCTTGTCCGTCAAATCAAACGTGTGTATGGGCCTTTAGGCTAGGTACATAAGACCCAATCAACATTTAGGAATATCAGTGTCACTCTTCTGCCGAGACGGTTCGAACCAAAAGTTCGATTGTGCAATCTGGAAGAATTTACGCCAAGTCCAGTCTTCTATGGACCACACAAAAAGTTATGCAAATTTATCAGCGACTGCTATTTTCAACATGATCAAGTTTATTTCAACCCAGCCAACTCGTCGAAATAATGCCATGTGTGTACCTAGCCTTGGGTGCAAGTGTTAATTGAGACAATAGCAGGCAATGGTTCATAGCATGCCAAAAGCACACACACATCAGGCCTATGAAAGGTGACAGGCAGGATCTGCAAGATCAGGGTACACACAGTCCCGAGCATCCTCAGCATATACACAGCATAGTGAGAACATTCGGGTCTGCAGGTTTCCCACGGCAGCAGCCGACTCCCCTACAGGGAGACTACAGCGGGTGAATGAAATTCACAGTCTTTCCGGAACCATTGCTAGCTGCATCTTACCCAAGCAAAATGAGTTTAACACTTGGTGAAGAAAAAAATTCTGCTACATTGCTATTCATATCCTTTATAATAAAATGCTAAACCTGCGTCTGTGAATCCGTGTGTCTTCATCTTCTGCGCATGCGTGAGAGGAGAGTGGGAGGGCTCCTGTAGCGGTGCGGCTTTTTTTATTTCTTTTTCTGGCTATGTCCGTGAAGAGAGAGAGAGATCTAGCACCTGTTTTTATAACGGGCTTAACTGGCTAATTCCTATAATAATTGGACATAGTATCAGTGTTCAATAAAGGAATAGTTCAGAAAGTGAACCTATCCATTCTTGCATTAATTAAAGAACAGGAGGACAGACATTTTCGTATATTGGTCGGCCCGAAATATCAACAGTGTGCGCCGTCACCCGATGTTGCCTATGGACTTTCTCCACGACAGATGGTGATTCATCCCGGCCGATCACTCGCGGTGAATGGGCAGTCGGGCGAGACATTCGCCCATGTGTACCCAGCATATATATAATCAATTTACATACAGTAAAAAGTGCAAAAGCACCCCCCTTAGTGTATACATTGTAATGCTAATCTCACAAAGCAGTTGCACATCAAATTCTTATTACAAGCTAATCTCTGTAAAGGTGCCCAAATTGCAGATTACCTGGCAGACCACGACATCCAATCAATTTAGGAGGAACCGCCTTTCCAGATCTTCTTTGTGGCCGACATACGATCACAAAGTCTTGTTCATTACCATTTCATTTCATTATCATTTTGCAATCGTATGTCTGTCGCAAAGAAGATCCAGAAAGGCAGTTCCTCTGAAACTGATTGCATGTCGTGGATCGGTCTGCCAGGTAAGTTTAATGTATGGGCACCTTAATAAACAAAGATTCTATACCACCTGATAAACTGTATCTATTGTTGTATCATTGAACCAGCCTCGTTTGCTCCTTGCACAGAGGGTCAGCCTTACAAAAATTCAGAACAAAGGCTGGGTACACACAAGAAGATTTTTTGGTCAAACAGACAGATATTTCTATATATGGGAGGGTCAGGGTGAAAATCTGTTGCACTTTTTTTGTTGTTGTCTGCGACCAATGTCTGTTACCCATTTGCCTGGACTGGACAAACAGGCGATCAGACATGTCAAAGTCATGGGCGATTGTGCGGTCTCTTATGGCACCAGCATTCGCCATTTGATTGGGATGAAAACATTTTTGCGTGTACCCAGCCTAAAGGTTCATACACATGTAAATCATCCCCTAAACCCCAATAATGAAATAGTAAGAATGATAAAAGATGTAATCCTAACCTCTTTCTGCTTCCTAGTTTTCAAGTTAGCTGCTGGATACACAAAAGTACATTTTTTGGGTTCACCGCCCAATATTTTCACGTATCGGCATGAAAAATTTAGGTTTATGTGGACAGCCATGACCAATGACAGGGGTAAATCATGGGCGATCATGTGGTCTATTGGATTAAAATGGTAGATGTGGAGAAAGCAAGTAAGCACAGACTAAGCTGTGAATATCATAGTGTTTATTCAAACAATACATGCTACACACATTACATTGTTAGGTCAATGCAAATTTTGGACAAGGCTACTTTCGGCATGACTAACGAATGGTCGGCCGGGGTGAATAATTGTATAGTGTGTACCCAGCCTAAAATGCTACTGCATGAATAACCACACTTTTATTGGCCGGATCCAAAAAGAGGGTGGGGAAAGCAGAGTTAGCAGGCAGTGACATGAAAAGGCAGAAGGGGGGCTCCGGTGCACAGTATAAGACATGGTAAATACAAGTATAACACATCGTAAATACAAAAGGGTTCTTTTTTACTATTAAAACCGGAACTTAAAAAAAAAACAAAAAACAACCGAAACATATTTCATATTCATATCAATTATGTTAAAATAAGTGAATATGTGGAAATATCATGCAGTGAAATTTCATCGGCACATGTCTACATGTGTACACAATAAGGAAAGGACAATTTTATACTGTACAGCATTCCAATGTCAACAATGGAATTCTGTGCAGTTATGGATATTATGTGTGTAATCTATCAGGAATAGGAATACTGCACATACCAAATAGAGCACCAAATATGGGTATTCTCTTTGTATTGCCGCTCTGTTAACACATCAATATAAACAGTTTTCAAAGGGGTATACGTGTCTAGGGAAGTATGTGTCTGTAATATTTTTATTTCTTAATTTCTGAAGAAGTTTTTGAAGGCCGCTACATAATTAGGCTGAGGTGGCAATTACATTGCTAAGTATATGTACAGAATCAAAACCAACTAGCTGGGTAAGCTAGGTACACACAGTACAGATTTCTGCATACTAGGAGAACGCTCGGGACTGTGCGTTTCCATCGGCTGCGCTAGACTCCTCTATAGGGAGTCTAGCGTGGCCGATGGAAATTTTTGGTCTTTCCAGAACGAGCGTTCGGCCGACCCAATCGTTCGGGAAATGAAGGTACACACATAACGATAAAGCCCCGATACTGTCGGATCCGACGGTATCGGGGCTTTATCGTTACCGTGTGTACCCAGCTTTAGGTAGTTCCACGTTTTAGGGAACAGGGGAAGTGTGTAGATTTGCAATCCATGCAGTAGCCCTTTATAGAGAGACATTTGTTTTAATGACAATAACTAACAAATTCCAGGATAAAGAAATATTTGCAGTCAAGGAAAAAAAACTTGTGCAAATTTATTTCTATCCCTTTCCTGGTTTTTTAAGACACAATATGGAATAAATTAAAGTGCGCTGTTCTTTTCATTTTACAGATATACTCCTTTTAGAATATTCCATTATAGGACTATTGTGTACACCACTACCTCAAAGGAATAAAGGTTTTCCAACAGAATGTAGATGAAATGTAGCCATTCCTATATCAAACATACGGTATATACTCGAGGATAAACTGTCCAGCCCCAGTCACACAGACAGCCCCATAGAAAGTCCCACCCACAGCCCCATAGAAAGTCCCACCCCCACCCCCATATAAAGTCCCACCCCCACCCCCATATAAAGTCCCATACAAAGATGTGCCCTGCATACCTTTCTATGCAGCCTGAACACTTAAAGATCTTTTTTTCCATTTGCCACAGTCTGAGCTGATCTGAGTGAGCAGGACAACAAATGCCTAACCCACTGAAATCAAGAGTATTCTCTGTATTACAGGGTACAGCTTGTTTTCCCAGGACTATGTGATTTTGTCCAGCAGCTTCCAGATCAGCACAGACCCGAGTATAAACCAAAGGGATACCTTCAAGATAATTTTAAAAGGTAAAAAAAAAATTTTTATACGCAAGTATAAAACAACAGGCCCTGCAGAAAAAGTGTGAAACCTGCAAGTACATCCATGCTGGATACAGGCTCCCAACATTGGTTTGAAATAAATGGTTCTTCCTCCTGCAAATCATCAAATGTGGTGTACCTGATTTTATGTTCTAGGTGCCCCTCAGGACTATATGTAGGAGAGACATGAAATCAAAGAATGAACTCATAGATTCACAATTAATCATAATAAAAGAGATGTCCCAGTGGGTGGCCATTTCTGCAGCCAAGGACACAGCCTGAAAGACCAAAAAGTCACAGTACTCATGGGAAATTTTAGAGCCCAAAAGGAGGTTAGAATGGGAATCAACAAAGAACCTGGACTCAACAAAGATCTAAACTTTATGTGTCACTATGTTTCTAATCTAGATATCATGTAGAATTAATCAGACCAAATTCCTCAAAACCAACAAAAGGTATCACCTTTATACCACTTTTGTTATTTTTTATTTCGAAAGGGTTACCCTGTAAACATTTTGACTGGCTAACACGGTACACCCTGATGAAGCCCATGACGTGAACCCACATAGGGCGAAACACGTGTCAGCTTGGAGGCTGGTAGTGGGTGGATGGCGGCAGATTTCATGTGACTGAGTCTGGAGATCTCTGGCAGCTCGGTCTGGGGGATCTGGAGTGACGGGCGCATCGACGCTGGAAGGAAAAGAGCTGGAGAACGCTTTGGAGACTTGTGAAGAGTGTGGTCCGTCTGGGAGACTGGTAACGTATGATACCGGTAACCAGTCCTGGCTTCTCACGTTAGTCCAATATACATTTTAACGCCAACCCACCAGCGCTCTTACCTTTTTTTAGACAGGGGACGCCCGGTTGTGATGTGCATTGTTGTTATTGGTTTTAGTATTTATATTGGGATATGTATATAAGTGCTTGATGGGGGATGTAGGGTGTAGTAGGGGAACTCTTCTGCACTTGAGGTTTGAGTATTTTATACTTGTGATATCCATGAGTCACTAATAAACGTTTTTGGATTTCAATGGTTTTACGTAGTTGTGCCTATTTTTGTGCCTGTTTTCAGGTGGCTCTTGTACCACCTGGTTAGTACTATATATTTGTTTGGCTAACACGGTACACCACCTTTCCCTGCATCTCAAAACACATAAATTTCTCATTTATACAAGACCCTCCATTGACACTTAGGCTGGGTACACACCAGCAGATATTTCCAGCCGGCCAACCGATAGTTGGTTGGTTGATCGGTTGGTCGGAAAAACCTGATGGTGTGGGGCGGCCAGCCGCGACCCACCTTGGTCCCCACTCATCCGAATGGGCAATTGGGTCTGTTGGTAAGTCACGGCCAATCGTGCGGTTCCCTATGTGACTGCACGATAGATTCTGCACACTATTGGCCACTAATGTCGCGACAGACAGTCATTTGTCCCGGCCAAGCGATCGCTCAAAGAGAATGCTCGGTTGGGACAAATGATAGCCCTGTTTGTACACAGCCCTAATTAGGCTGGCTACACACCAGCCAATATTTTCGGCCGACCGACCGATTCCCGGCACTTGTGAAAATATTGGCTGGTGTGGGGCGGGCGACAACGATCGTTCGTTTGACCAAATCGGTTTTGGGACCACACGATCGATCACAAATTCGGCCTCGGACGAATTTGCCGCGACCGACGGACATTTGTCTGGCCGAGCACTCGCTCGGGACAAAAGGTCCCTCCTTGTGTACCCAGCCTTAAGGTGAAGCTCGATAAAGGAGCAGTTGGCTCCGAAACATGTCGCTTTGTACACATTAAAATTGCTGCAGTTCACACTTGCTGCTTGTGGCTTGTCTACATTTTGTTTCTGGAAGTTAAGGTGAAGTGTGTCTGAACACTTGTTTAACCAATGCTAATTCTTTTATTACCTACTGTGATCATTGAATGTGTATTTATGGTTTTATTTACGACAGCTATTGCCAGGCATAAGGGCAAAAGATAACATCTGTATAATGTCAGAAAGTCTTTGTTCTAGTACGTATAAAATAGAGTGCTTCCCTCTTTACAAAGCATTGGTAAGGCCTCATTTGGAATATGCAGTGCGATTTTGGAATCTTGTGTACAAAAAGGACATCTTTGAAATGGAAAGGGTTCAGAGAAGGGCAACTAAATTAATAAGGGGATTGGGAGAGCTTGAATATGAAGAGAGATTGGATAAGTTACATTTATGTACACTAGAGAACTGGTGCTTGCGTGGAGATATGATTATTGTGTATAAATACATTAACGGGCCATACAATACATTATCTGGGGCATTGTTCACTAAAAGAAGATGTCAGAGGACACGCGGATATCCCTTAAGACTTGAAGATATTAAGTCTTCAAGTTCCGTAAGGGTTTTTCACTGTGCGAACAGCAAAACTATGGAACGGTCTTCCTGTGGAAGTTTTAATGGCAGGTTCATTGGACTGTTTCAAAAGAAAGCTGGATGAGTTTCTGAAAACAAGGAATGTTACAGGTTACTGGTATTGATAAATAGAGTTGATCCAGGGATATTTCCAATTGCCACTTGGAGTCTGGAAGGAATTCATAATTCTGGTGGGTGTGTTTTTCCTTCCTCTGGATCAACAGTTAGGCAAGAAGTGTGGGTATTGCTGAAAAGGTTGAACTGGATATGTCTTTATTCAACTTCAAATATTATACTAAGATTCAGTATTGTATCATGTCTGAGGAAGAAGCCTAAGCACTTCGAAAGCTTGCATTTTCAATCATTTTAGTTAGCCAAGAAAAGGTATTATTTTATATCCAAGATGTCTTCAAAAATGTGACTCTGCAACTGTTCAACCTGGGTCTTTAATTCTGGAAATTAACCTCCTTCTTGTAAACAAACATTTTATATTGTACATTGTGATATTCCACATTGTTTACCATTGGTTATAAGTACTAATGCCATAATTACACAATTTCCATACAGGGCATAAACTAGTAAAAAACAAACCCACCAACATTCCCCATAAAATTTCTCAGGGTTGCTGGGTTTTGTATAGATCCCCTGTAACAACGCACTCCGTCCAGGAGCTTATGGAAAGATGCGCTTCTTGTAGAGCACGCCTTCCAATTAGTCAGGCATTGCCAGACAGGGACGATAAGCACACCTTCAATGCAGTGGTGCAGGGGATCTAAGCAAAGTTCATGGATGAGGAGCTAAAAGTTAAAATCTTTACCCTGGGTACTTTTAAGGAAAGTTGGAGGGAGTAAAACTACCCTTTAACTCAAAATAAAGTATAGCATCTGCACCATAACATTAACTTATCACAATCTGCAAATATTATAGCTTTTCTATTATAGCTTTTTTTGAGATTAAAGGCTACAGACTGCCCCTTTAAAACAAGCATAGTAAGTACTTACCTGATACTCTTCTACTGTATCTGTTTATAACTGGCGCTGAAAGAGAAAATTAAAGAATTAGAACAAATATCCAATAAGCAGTTGCACTATTAAATTTCATTATGAATTTTGGTAGACTGTTCTACCACAATGTTAATAATTTATTATAAGGAGAATTAAAGCAAAAATACAAAAATACAAACTATAGCACATATAGATAAATAACGTCCAAACACCAAAAATACAATAGTTTAAGTACCCTATACACGGGCTCGACATTTCAAACGATTTTGATCGATCAAAATGACGAAACACTGTTTTCGTTTTTCCAATCAAACACTCGAAAATGTTTAGCATTTTTTTGGGGGAAATGGAGATTGGGCCAGGCAAAATATTTTGCGCCAACCCCATTTTCTGTTCCAATCTCTCCGCTGGTTTCAGGCTGAAATGCAGCAAACTCCCTAAGATTTTTTACAAGCTTTTATATGATCAGAGGAGGCAGCTAGGTGCTAGGGGAGTGGCATTCAGTCATTAGCTGTGAGGTCATCTGTTAACTGGAAGAACCAGGAAACAAAGCGAGGTAACAGAACATTAGGCAGAAATTTCATCTTCAGGTTAGGAAAGGTTTCTTTACAGGACACCTGGTCAGTGATGTTATTAAACAATACATCCATGGAAGGCAGGATACAGCATTCCCAAGATTATTCGTTTATACAAAGGTGTAAATAAATGCTGGTTCCTGGACTGGACAGATCAATAGGATATGAATAGGTAGCCAGTTTTCATTCACATAGACATCTTGTCTATGGGAACAGGAAGGGAAAGCCACCTGCCCATATTTGAAGGATATGTGACAGATCAGGGATACTGTGTGGGGAGTAGATGGTAAATGGGATAAAAAGCTTGGGAGAATCCAGGAGGGGGGAATCTCTTTTAGATTAGAAGAGGGGGTTCTTTTGGACTAGGGCAGGGAAGCTCTCTTGTTAGGAAAATAAAGCTCTTATGGACTAGGGGAAACGGGTTGGGCTACTGAGAGACTGAGGACACAGACTGGAGATTGGACAGGGTGGAAGCCATGCCAGAAGAATGTCACGTGGGATCTGATGGATAAAGGCCAAGACAAGAGCAAGGCTCTCACTGAAGTATACATTCTGTGATAACTAATGTAGGCGACATGTAATCATTTATCATGTATATATTGTAATATAGTGTATGTTTTATGTCTAAATAATCTTTATTTGTAACTGTAACTTGACAGTTAAAGTAAAAAATATATATTCGTTTTTCATACCCAAAAGTACGGTATAAAGATTTATATATTTATATCCAATATAGAGATATAGATTTTTCTACACTACATAGTGGGGCCAGTAGTGGGTTAAATTGTAGTTTTGGGGGTGGACATGCCCTTTAATCAAACCGCGTCCGTTTCCGGACAGAAATGCATGCAGCAGTATGTTTTTTTTAACGGACCGGGGTCAATCTGATCTAGTGTGAACTAACCCTAAATGCTTCTTTTACAGATTTTAAAATGCCAAATTTCAATACAATTAGCAAATACAACTACTTTCCTAAACACTTTCAACACCCAATACAATTTGTTGTTTTATCTGGATCCAACATATCAATTTTAGTTTAGGCAATTCCCAAACTAATGGGCGACTTGCTTTGTTTAGAAATGGTAAGAACCTTCCAGAGAAAGATTGCAGAGAATACAATATCTGCACAACTCTCAAACATGTAAAATGGGTTAAAAAGCAATAAAGGAAAAATGGTCACCAAAAATCTAAAAAAAATCTCTAAAGTTAAAAAGTATTTTAACTGCATATAGGGAACTGCCTGCGCAGAGAATAAAATTCTTGAAGGGAAAGTCACCCACCAAACGAAAATGTAAATCTAATTCAATTTCTCTCGTATACGTACCAAGACTGTTATATACGCAAAAGGGCTGCAGTAAGTGCTAAAACATGGAACAAATTATGTAACCAATTTAAATGAACAGAAAATTATGTCCAATACTGAGACAGCAAGTCAGTCTAGGTATGTTATCTATTCGCTAGAATGTGGAAAATAGTTATGTTGGCAGAACATCAAGAAAACTTAAAAATAGCATTAGTGAGCACATTAAAGGCAACTGAAAATGAAAAAGTGGATTATTTAGTTCCTATAAATTTCAAAACACATCACTATTGGAATGCCAATGAAAACAAAGAACGTAGGGGGGAGGGGAAACAGGCCCTCAACCACAAACAGGAGAAAACTAAGATTGCAAGCATCCATGGGTATTTTTACCCAAAAAAGTAACTGGTCAGCAGAGCGGCAGAGTTTTGAAAAGACGTTTGTACACACGTTTTGGCCGAAGTGCGAAGGCACTTTATCGGCCGAAACGGTCGTTGGTTCATCCGCCAAGTCGGATGACATTTTGGACGATAAAGTGCCTACACACGGGCCGATTATCGCCTGAAACGTTTGTACACATCGTGCGTCGGGACCCGCAATCGCACGTGTGTACGAACCTTAACAGTTGCCTGTCCAGTCTCATGCAAACATTTCCCCCACAATCATAAAGACATACCGTATATACTCGAGTATAAGCCGAGGTTTTAAGGTTTAAAAATCGACCTAAACACAGTAACACCCAATACCTTTCTACTATAGGTGTTTGGAAACTACAACTCCCAGCCACGAAAGCATGCTGGGAGTTGTAGTTTCCAAACATCTACAGTGGAAAGGTATTAGGGTTACTGTATGGGATTACTGTACATTTAAAGGGCAACTAATGTCCTAAAACAATATAGAATCAGAAGGCAGTAATGGTCATAATTTCTACCCTCGGCTTATACTCGAGTCAATCATCATGTTTTTCTGTTTTTGGAGGCAAAAATGGGTACCTCGGCTTATACTCGAGTCGGCTTATACTTGAGTATATACAGTACTGATTATTGATGTGTATGATAAAGTGCTTAGATAGTAACTCAGAGATGAATGGATACATTGTAAAACACTAACAGGGAGATTCAATAAAAGTTCTTTATCGTTAAACATGGTGCTAATTTTGCCCGAACCAATCAGATATTATTTAACATTTGAAAGCTAACATCTGATTGGTTGGGGCAAAATTAGCACCATTTTAAACGATAAGAACTTTTATTGAATCTCCCTGGATGTTTAACACTATATAACAAAATACACATACACAGAGCACAACTAATAACTGGTTCTAAAGAGGCTTGCGAGGAAAGCAGATTATGAAAGTAATTGAAATTGGTGGAAACTATTTTAATTCTTATCATATTACACAGGGCTTAAAAATGATTTAAGCCGACGCCACACTGTAAGGCGCTCCTGCAAATGCTCGCAATTGTGTGCGCATTGAGTGCGCACGCACTTGCAATAATGCACAAATGTTGGGGCGCGCTTAAAGGCGCAGCTGGAGCGCGCTTAAAGGCGCGGGCACACTGCAACGCAATCGCATGCGATTTCATTTGCGATTTCGTTGCGTTTGCGCATGCGTTTTTTCCATTAACTATTGAAAAACGCATGTGATTGCGATTTAAAATGCGGAACGCAAATTGCAATCACAATGCACCCGAAAATGCGCGTTTTCGGTGCGCTGCCGCGTTTTCAACGATCTGAAAAAACGCAAGTGCCAAAAAAGCGCAGCAGTGTGGCCTAGCCCTAAAAGCGCAATAGGATCGCGCTGAATCACGACCCGCGATGTGTATGCACGGCCGATAATCGGGACATGTATGGGCAGACAATCGGTCACGAATCATCATCCGAAAGACCATTCCGCACATCGTGCGTCGCCCCCCACTATCTAACGTGTATGAAGCTTAACAATAAACAGACTAATTGCTTAAAGACGCTGGAAAGTATCCTATTAGGCTATGTTCACACTAGAAACTGAGCAAAACGGACACGTTTTCCGTCTGTTTTAGTCAGTTTTTAGCGCTCCGTATTTCCTATATTTTTAAAGGGCATGTCCACCCCTTTTTACAACATGTTTCTGTAGTGTAGGGCTCCCTCCCCCAACCGCCATAGTAGTTTGACACAAAACACCCCCGATCTGTACTTACATCACCTCTTTCCCCCTTCGATGTGTCACGGCCCTCTGCTTGTATGAAACTGCAAGCAGGGGGGCCGGACCAGAAGCCGCGTCCGTGATTGGCTGAGAGGCAGCTAATCACGGACGCGGCTTCCGGCTGTGCAGATCGACTGGGGAAAAAGGTGATGTAAGTACAGATCGGGGGTGTTTTGTGTGAAACTACAATGGCGTTTGGGGTTGGCCTACAGAAAAGGGGTTTTGTGCTAGGGGGAGGGAGAGGAGGTCTGTACTGAGCATGAAACAGGAGGCAGAGTGCTATATGGACTCTGCAGAGCTCCTGGTGGGCAGTTTTTTGGACTTTAGGGGGGGATTACTGGAGAACCATTTGGAGCTGGGATGTGAGGTAAGGATTTTTCTACACTACATAGTGGGGCCAGTAGTGGGTTAAATTGTAGATTTGGGGGTGGACATGCCCTTTAATCAAACCGCGTCCGTTTCCGGACAGAAATGCATGCAGCAGTATGTTTTTTTAACGGACCGGGGTCAATCTGATCTAGTGTGAACTAACCCTAAATGCTTCTTTTACAGATTTTAAAAAGCCAAATTTCAATACAATTAGAAAATACAACTACTTTCCTAAACACTTTCAACACCCAATACAATTTGTTGTTTTATCTGGATCCAACATATCAATTTTAGTTTAGGCAATTCCCAAACTAATGGGCAACTTGCTTTGTTTAGAAACTAAAGCGCAATTGGATCGTGCTTAAAAGCGCATCAGTGTGGCCTAGCCCTAAATCCATTTACATCAGACACAGCTCCAAATGAGTTTACAATGTAATTTCTTTCTTACATACACAACCTATCAGCACAGCACGGCATCATTGCTAACCACTGACCTATTGTATCCCCAAAATTAGGTATACACGGTAGCCCACCAGAATCTGACGTTCATATGGATGCATAGACATAGGAGGCGTCAAAATTGTGACATCAAAATCAATTGGCTACATGAATTTTGCAAAAATGTACAGAATCCCACCTTTTAATAAGTTTAAAGGGGAACTGTGGTCTCCAAACAAGTTGAGTTTAAATGAAAGGCCAGTTTTAAAACAAGCCAACAAGCCACCAACCACCTCTCTACGTGCTCCACAGCCCAAGATATAAAGAAATGACTGACCAGAAAGTTAATGGGTGGGAGGCTGACACGTGACATTCCTAAGGCTTTTCCTGCACAGTGCCGCCGGCGAGCACAGCCTCAGACTCCCTCAGTGCGTGAGGGAGACAGGAAGTCCCTCCTCCTCTCTACTGTGTGAAGTCCTGACAGGGAAGGTAAGGGAATCTACAGCCCTTCCTTCCCACTATGTGAAAACAGCCTTTTCAGGCTGAGTTCTCACCCTGCCAGAAAAGGCTGTTTCCACAGAGTTTTCTGTAGGGGGGGAGGGATCTGAGTGGCCAACGGCAGCCGCAAGTGGGCGGGGCTTGTGCACCTGTGAGTGGGCGGGACCACGGCACCCACAGGTGTGCGGGGTCACATGGGGCTGTAAGACAATGGGCCAAGGGGGGCCTGCAACTCGAGGGACCCTCATTTCTTACAGGAAAGACAGCCCTTTCCCCACATGGGGCATGAAGAAAGTCGGCACAGACAATATTTGCCAGGCAAAAAGTGAGAGGACAAGTAGGAAAAAAAAAAGCTTTGTTCAATCTTAACGTCACAATTAACATGTTACAGCCTTAAGATTTCTATAAATACAGGCAACAAGGTGGTTTTCAAAAACATGTCACTCTTGGTGGGATAACAATGTATAGTGGAAACCCACATGCGACAGGCATTGTTAATGGTCTGGCACCTGAACCAATGCCCATACAGGAACAAATTCTCCATAAAAGGCCATTTGTCATGGAGTCAGGGATGGGGCGTCACATGCGAAATCACACATCTGTTAACTAGCTTTAGGCCACAAAGTATCTCACAAAACAGTTATTTCCCTGCACTGTGTTGTGTTTATACATTTAGGGGAAAAAAACACTTTGCTGTACATTACGGTTTCCCTAAAGGTTGTGGGTAAAAAACCTCACTGAACAACGTTTGTGCATTTGTATGTGCCTTTTCCCCCCCCGCCCCCACTTATATCTGTTTGTTGTCCCTCCCACTTAGATTGTAAGCTCTTTGGGGCAGGGATCTCATTCCTAATGTGTCAAGGCTTGTTGAACCTTTATCAATTTATACATAATTCATATATATGCTTTCTTAAAGGGCAATTATAGTGAGAAAATTGTTTTTTTTTAATTTCTTCTAACGTATCCTATAAGTCATCCCATCCACCAGGGTACCTTTAGTTTCTTTAAATTCTACATAGTCCCCGAGATATAAGCCTTTGAATATGCTGTGATTTGTAGGAGCTGCTACACCTCATCTGTCACTCAAAGGCACACACCCACACAATCCAAAGCTCCCCTGCAGTACTGTCACACACTCTCTCACCCACACTATATGTACCATGTGCAACATATAGTCAAATGCTGTAGTGCTAAACACAATCAATAAACCATTAACCCAGCAATATGAGCATAACACACTATAAAACAGCCCCTCCCCCCAAAACAGCCCCTCCCCCCCAAAAAAAATCTTATATACATACAAAACCAGTGACTCAAATGGAACACTAATACAGTATATATAATACAGTAATACAGACTATATACCAAACAAGACACACAGTGCAATCTATGAAATATATAGACTAAAGCAACTGAAATGTATCAGGACAACAAGCAGTGTCACTGTTTTTGTGAAGGTCTCACTACAAGCTGCTGTTACACTGACTCTCTCTTCAGTGATTATGATCTCAGCTAAGCAGGGGGAGAGATATGAACTTTAGGTAAAAAGTAAATAACAATTAGCAAACTTAGAGAACAGGCAGAGTTCAGTAACTTACTTGTAAAGAATCTCAGCACCACTTGTCCTCCTCTCTCCCCCTCTGCCCCTCCCTTCAGCATATTGCTACTTTATTCCACACTTTGATTGCTTGCAGTCTAGCTCTGGAAGGGAGGGGTCAACAGGATGTCAGCACTTCATTTAAAGTCCTTTCAACTGACAATGCTCGGACTCTGTATACAGCCCGTCACTGCTTGAGGGGGAGTAGACAGAGAGGGGAGGGGGACTACACAGCTTGGTACAAACTTCTGCCAGTGTGAAGAAACGAAGCCACACAGAAACATGAAAGTAAGGCAGCTTATACTAAGTGATCTATACATTGTATACAGACAAAGTTTTTTTTTCACTATAGTTGCCCTTTAAGCAATGTATGAAATTGTATTTAATTTAATTTTTATCTATCTGTATAATGGCTTGCACTTATCCCCTTGTTTGTATACTCTATTTTATAATGTACAGCGCTGCATAACCAAGTGGTGCTTTATAAATAAAATTATACATACATACCATTAATCTGAATTGCATTAATTTTACAACAGGGCACTGTAATTGGGATTCCCATTAAAGCCAGCTTTTAATGCAGATCGCTAGCTGAAACAGAAATGCACAGCAGTGTGGCCTAGTAGTTCTAACACAAAGGGTTAACAAGCAATAATACAAGTTTTCTCAAGAGCTGCAAACAGAACGCAGGAGCATTTTACACCTGTACGAAATTTTATATATTGTATGGTTTGTCTGAATGGCTGTGCATACAAGTCTAGACAACCAGCTGTACTTTCGGGGTCTAGGTTCAGTATAAAATGTTTCAACAATACATGTTGAGATACATTTGGATACAGGGCTCCTTGTACTGTGCCAGCTCACTGCAGGAAAAGCTAAGCAGCAGTAAAAATGGCAATGAATAAAATTTGCTTCATCTACAGATCCACTTTTTCATTCTCTGCCTTTCCACACAAACCACTGCTGACAATTTCCTGCATGAATTTCAAGAAAACTCAGAAGCAGATAGTCTGGTTAGTGTGGCTAGGTACACACAAGTAGATAGTTTTGGTCAGTGTGGCTAGGTGCACACCAGTAGATATGCCAGAGTAGTCCAGTAGGTCTAGGCTAATCCCACGTGACAATGCTCCTAAAAGTTTACACCTGGCACTTCTACTGTGTTTGCTTGTGAATTCACCCAGAAATCCCCCCCCCCCCCCCAAAAAAAAACCTTGCACTTTAATAATTTTTCTTACCTACAGCCGATCCCTCGACGTGTCCTGCTCCTCTTCCAGGTAATGACTGTCAGTCATGGCTGCGACTGTGACGTCATGGCTTAAAACCATTACCAAATGAGCGGTTACAGCGGGGGATCGGATATTTCTAAGTACCTATATCTCAGCATGGGAGCATCGGATAAAGGGAAGATTAAAGTGGAGTTTTGGGGGTAATGTATGTAAAAATGCATTTTTTTTCTGGGTGAACTTAACCTTTAAGCACAATCTTATTTGCATTAACAGTTAAACATGCTTTTTTCTTTTGAGAAACTCATCTAGCCTTTTTATATTTAAACTATCCAATGAACCTGCCATCACTGTGCCCAATGGAAGAAAGTTAGTTTTACCGTTCTCAAATTTTTGTAAAAGGTTACTTTTTATTGAAACACAAGTTCTCCATTAAAATATGGTTTTACAGCCTTTCCACAACACCTCTAGTTGCTCTGAAATCCTGATCCATTACATAGCATATAGAGTTCCATTAGTATAACATGATCGTTCCATGGCAGATCCACTGGCAAATGCAGCAGTAAACCTGCCAGTAAATAATTTGTATTTGATAATTACTGTCAGCACCTTATTTGTTATCTGTCTGAGATTTTGGAACTTGCCCTTTTAACCAATAGACCAATTCTCTTTGCACCATAGCGCTGGTCTTCTTCAATCAAACATCATTACTGCAGGGCTAGGCTTGGGCAAACACCCTATTTTTAGTATAGAACTTCTCATTTTTGTAAAATTGTGTTTAAGTTCCCATTAAAAGGGAAATTCACCTGAATAAAGTCAACTTTAAATTTTTTTCTGTTGGTGTATATAGTTTTTAAAAAGACAATTATAGTCCTATAATCCACCCCTCCTCCTTACGGAGCTGGGATGTGGCATTGCTGATGAGGTTTATGGTATTGGCTCCCCAGTCCCATTAGAATTTTCTGGAGCAGTAGATCTAGGAAGCTATAAAACTGGAGAAAATAAGACCTTGTTCTATGTGCAGGGTTGCTGCCATACACTAAGTTTTATATGTAATCCTTTGTTCTCCTGTCATATCAAGGCATTTAGCCATCTTCTAAGTATTCCAATGGCAGTTGTCCCAGTTGTGTTAAGAGAAGGTTGTAAATAACTGAGGGTATTGTGCTCATTCTGTTTCTGGCAGAGGTTGCTGCCTCCTTCCCTTGCTCATTGAGCTTTTGGGAACTTGAGCATGTGCAGAGGTAGCAAAGGGAGCAGCATTCAGTCATTGGCTGCGATGTCAACAGTCACATCCTCGATGTAATGTTAGTGATACCTCTAATAATTATAAGATATATTATAATGGTAACGTATCAGTTGGAATTGGAGGTAACTCACAAGTGACCAGTTTTTTGGGGTAACTGTGGTCCAAGTACGACTAGGTAAATTGACAGGAATTGCTTTCGTGAGGATTTTTGCAATGTACTTTATTTTTTTACTTCATTATTTATTTTACATAGTCTTGAAGATATTTACATTTATGTGTGTGATATAGGAGCAGCATCACCAGATCACCTGCACTTCCTGCTTTGAAACCATGTGACAGTCTTCCCTGTCTCTCTTCTTCCTCATGGGCCCCCATGGCCCCTCCCCTTGCAGACCCACTCTGGCCCCTTCTCTTGCAGCCCCCTTGGGTATTTCCCTTGCAGCCTCCTGTGGCCCCTCCCACTCATGTGCGAGGGGTCATGTGGTCCCTCCCACTTGTGGGCCACATGGCCCCTCCCCTTGCAGCCCCCTTGAGCCTTTCCCTTGCAGCCTTCTGTGGCCCCTCCCACTCACTGGCTCCTTGGCCCCTCCAACTCGTGGGCCCTCCCACTTGCAGGCCCCATGGCCCCTCCCACTCACAGGCCCCAATGACCCCCTCTCCCACTTGCACCTCAGACAAAAAAAAAACACTTACAGAAAACTGTAAAAGCAGCCTTTTTAGCAGTGTAAGAATCAGCAGTTTTAAACTTTGTCCAATTCTTTCTCTGCTGAAAAGGCTGCATTTACACAGTCTTTTCTAGGGGATAGGAGGGTATTGGTGCAAGTGGGGGAGGGGCCAGAGTCCATGAGTGGGAGGGGCCACAGGGGGCTGCAAGGTAAGGGGCCAGGTTGGGTCTGCAAGGGTAGGGGACACATGGCCCACGAGTGGGAAGGGCCAGAAAGTGGGAGGCATTAAAAAAAGCAGTGCTGTGCTGTTATCCCCACCCACCACCTATCCTTCAGTCATGCACTGAGCATGTGCCAACCGCAGATTAAAGGAGGAAGTAGTATTTCTGACCGCAGATTCAGAACCTACCACCCCCTACCTTTCTGATCAGTGATTTCATATTTTGTGCTGTGCAGCACGTAGAGAGGTGGTTGATGGCTCGTTTTAAAGGTAGGAACCTGGCCTTTCATTTAAAATCAACTTGTTTGGAGACCACAGTTCCCCTTTGTTTAAAGGATAGAAACCTATGTAAGCATTTTACATGTATATAATAAAACCAAAATATTTAACATAGTAACAATTGTCCCTTTTTAATTAACAACTGATCAAGAGGAAGGTGAAATTCCCATCTAAAAGCAGAGTCAGTGTGCACCCAAAAGAAAAAACATTGGACTATGTGGCTTTCGGAAGGGTATAATGTAGGTTACTATACATAATATCAGTAACATTTAATTTGATTATAAAAAATAAGTCTTGAAGGGCACTTTATAAAGTACCCCCCTTCCTTAGAGGTCACTTTTTAGTTTAATTTTAAGGACACCTAGGGATCTATGACTGGATCAGGTCAACAAAATCAACTCCTGCTGACCACACAAAACAGAGAAATATTTGATAAGAGTCTACGGTCAACTTGATAAGTCTCAATCAAAATATAATACATAAAGCTCTGGCATTTCAATGGGGAGGTGCAGTGGCGAGAATCTATATAATTAGTCACTCAGTGATGTCACATGAACTGACAGTGAAAGAGAGAAGGGACAAAGTGACGAAGGAGACTGAGTAGGTAATGCAGCAGTTAGGGTGAGTAATTAGCTAGTTAGTTCCTTACCCTGGGTACTATGGATCGGGGGAAAGGTGAGTATAATGGTCATTTAAAGGACAAATACTTACAATCCTCGCCTCCCTCCACTTCTATCTATTAAAGTACTTAAGCTGGGGATCTCAACCGTGAAGTTATCACATCTGGGTAGTCTCTATATCCAGATATACAAAAACGTTCTGTTGCCGATACAGTCTACTTCTGCATCTCACAGCTGTCTGCACTCTGGCCAAAAGGATTATCATCGAATTTGATAACCCTCGAATGTATTGTTCGGTAACGATACAGAAAATCCAATACACAGCCCCATAGAAAGCCTTATACACCGCACTATAGAAAGTCCCATACACAGATGTGCCCTGCATATTATTCTGTGCAACCTGAACACTTAAGCCTGATACACGTTTAAATTTTTCCTCCTGACTGACCATTTGAGACTTTCGACCGGTCGGCCACGAGGAAGGACTGTCGGTTGCGGCAAAAGCAGCTGCGTCTAACAGTTACCGCGACCCATCGTGTGGTCGGTTAACGGACGGAGCCGCCATACAATAATTTGGTCGGGACGAATTATTGTATGTACCCAGCAGTGTTTCCTCTAAGGTGTGCACACACACAACTCTGCAGGCCTGCACACACAGGTTAAAGTGGTGCACGTACAAAAATCTCCTGGAAAATAAGTGCTGTGGTATGTAACGCACACAATTTCATTTTGTATGCACACAGAAAATTTATATCTGCGCACACATACAATTTCCAATTAGAGGGAACATTCGTACCCAGCTTTAAAGATTGCTTTTTTCCTATTTCCTTTGCAGTTGGGGTGATCTGAGTGAGCAGGACAACAATTGCCTAACCCACTGAAATCAAGAGGATTTAAGCGGTGTTAAGCTGGGTACAGAGTACAGATTTCTGAAAGATCAATTTTCTTCAAAGATCTGCATGCACACAGACCCAGGCATTATCCCTATGAACTGCATAGGGAGAACACTCAGGACTGTGTGTTTCCCTCGACAGACTCCCCTATAGGGAGTCTGCTGCGACCGAGGGAAATTTCCCGTTTTCCGAATGAGCATTCGGAAAACCAAGGTACACACAGTACTGATAAAGCCCTGATACCATCGGATCAGACGCTTTACAGGGTACAGAATTCGTTTTCCCAAGGCTGTGTGTTTTTATCCAGCAGCTTCCAGATCAGCACAGACCCGAGTATTAACTGAGTGGAGACTTCCAGGATGATTTTAAAGGTAAAATATCTCTAGTACTTACAGTAAAGGTTTGTACACACGCAAGATGTGCGGCCGGGCACCGACCCACGACCGCTACGCGCCAGACGGATAAACGAACGACCTCCGACCGAATGCATACACACGGACGATTCCTGGCCAAAACGGACGTTCGTTTCGGTCAGGGGTCGTTGCTCGGTGCAAACATTGTGCATGTGTACAAGCCTTAAAGGAACACCGATAAAACCAACTATTTGCCATTCGATTCTATTATTCACAGGGAGGTGAGAACGCTTATTCTCACCTCCCTGTGAATAATAGGACGCTCGGGGGACCTGGAACTTACCTTACCAGCCGCTTCTTCACTGAACAGTTCTTCTCTCCCGATTGCGCGCCCTATCTTTTGTATTGGCGCGCATGCGCCTAAGATAGGGCGAGTGGTCGGGACAGAGCGGCTGTCAGTGAAGGAGCGGCTGCGAGCTGAGCGGAACGAAGGTAAGTTCAAGGTCCCCCGAGCGTACTATTATTCACAGGGAGGTGAGAATAAGCGTTCTCACCTCCCTGTGAATAATAGAAACGAATGGCAAATAGTTGGTTTTCCAAATTATGGGAGTTTAGTGTCCCTTTAACCCTAGAATGAAACCAGACAAGTACAGTAAGTTACCATTGCTGTTTTATCTGTTATTTATCTGAACTATTATCTCCCACTAACTTTGGTAAGTTTGTCCATCTCTAGTAAAGCAGAGAACCAGATGAAGGAGCGTGCACACTGTTCAATAAATCACGACATCTCAGTGAACAATATCAAAATCCGTCTTTATTCTTAAATATTAAAACCACGAGTCATGGAGCCTGACGCGTTTCGTGCTACAAGAGCACTTAATCATAGGCGAAATAGCTGACTCCCGGGGCGGCGGAAGCTCCTTAAATCCACACGCATCAGTTTTAATGTGTGAGTTTCACTCATTCGATTAACTGATACAAACTGTCACAGTTACTCTTTTAAACAGGACTGTGAATACAGTGTATCATCTTTGTATTCTATATACAATTTACCGTACTTTCTGTTTGAGTACGGATGTCAATGTTGTACTAGGAGTTACTATGGAACCCGCCAGTTGGTAGTCTGCTTTCCACACATAGCTATATACTTTTGTATTATATATACATCTCTAGTAAAGACTTAAGTTTAGGTACTCCCCTTTTTACTGTAAGCAGTCATCCATTGCACACGTGGAATTTTGACAGCTTACCAATATGAATAGGGGATAAATAGGGAGGTAGAAGTAAGGTAACTGCATAAACGTATGTGGAAAACCATTTGGGCCCTATAGTAGCCCTGATACAAAGTTGGACTGTTCACTCCCCAAACGTGAAACAAGTTGAGCCGGTCAGTGATAATGTGGCAGGGGGTGGGGAAGTAAACATTTTCCAGGTGTACCTACGGTTAGAAAGGCAAGTGATAAACAGGATAAAATGTATTAGACCATAGTTCCCTTTGTTATAACACCTATCATAGAAAACAAACAGTCTTAAGTTCCCCCAGTTGGATATCTCTTAAAAATCAACCAGTAAAATCAACCAGTAATGTTAGACCTAAAGTAATCAGTCAAGTGGTTGCCCAAAACTTCAGAAGGTAAGCTGCAGTGTATAGGCACCTTTACTTACACATCTACAATGTTTGCTAGTTTGTCTTTTTAACAAAACGTTACAGCACCCATACAATAATTTTCTGTGTAAAACAAACAACTAGTTCTAATAGAAGAGACTACATACAGGCTGACCTAACTCATGGTGATATCAGGCAATTACAGTAAAGTAAACGTAGTTTAAATTTACAACCAACAGTTCCTGAAATGGTATTTTTACAATACTCTTCAATTGTGACAACTAACATTTTGTGCTCATTAAAACATCTATAGTGCAAATACAAACAAAATACCTATTTACCTTTAAAGCCTATTAGTTTGGGAAATAGGGGCAAGTATTCATACCTACCCCAATCTTCTATCAGAGAAGAGTAGCAATGGGTAAAAGACCATCATATTAACAGCTACACACATGGCCTCCTGTCCATGCACAGAGCATGCTATGGAAGAAGTGTAGTGGGAACAGATCAAAGCTTTTGATCATCTTCTGCTTGCTGAGGCTTGGCTCAGAAAGAAGTAGTAGTAATACTTACTTCTACCTCCCATAATAACCATCATCAAAGGTAAATGGGGCTTAAACGGTTTGTATTTAAACAATTCAAAAATCAACCCACTAGTAAAGTATTAACAATTCTGTATTATTGACAGCCTGCAATCAGCCATGTTCCTTGGGTGACCATGATTAAAAATAAAAAACCCTGGTTTTCAAGGTGTTCTGCAGCAGCTCTTATGATCAAACTATGCTTCGTACCGATAGTCAGGGGTAGCTCGCCCCAAATACCGCTCTGCCATTTGGAGGAAGAAGAAAGGCAACTTTTTATAGACATGGAATGAAGACAAAGTCCTTCAAGGCTTCTTAATTAGATTTTGGAGGGCACTAAGATAACCCTATAGATATATCTGGTGTGGAGCCCGTAACTTCAAATTCTCCTGGGGATTAGAATTTTAACTAGTCGTGCAACTAACTGCACAGTGTAGAACATAATTCAACACAAGCACTATACAGGATGCACCATTAAGTCCTCCAGTGGTCATGAACTTGCAAATGGTGTGATCAGTGCTAGATAGCAGCTCCCTTATACACCTGACACCCCTTCATGTACAAGATGTGCAGCAGCACTATTGTTCACAGTGTGCTGTAATGTAAGCTGAATAAGCAAGTGCTATATGGCAGCTCCCCCCCCCACACACACACACACACCAATTAACAACCCTTGTCAATTGTGAACCCTATGTTCACAAACACTCTGCACATCATGTGATGAGTTGGTTGAGCATTCCTAGGGGAAACTCCTCAATACACCAACTGACACCCCTTCATGTTCAGGATGTTCAACAGCACTATTAATCACACCATGTGGTGATCTGGATGACTTGAGGAAGGGGGCACCATTTCAACCCCTGAAAGATTGTGTTTTTTGATGTTTGGTCACCTAAGAAATTTGACTATTTTGGAATGCGACCCTCCAGTGATTTATATTCTAAATCACTGGAGGAGTGAGCACCCACAGTTGGAAAGAGTGCACTGAAACATTGTGTTTGTTTGGCAGCTCCTTCATACACCAACTGACACTCCATGTTCAAGAAGTTCTGCAGCACTATCTATCACATGATATAACAATCTACATGGCAGCTCCTCCATACACCAACTGACACCCCTTCGTGTTCAGGATGTTCTACACCACTATCAGTCACACCATGTGGTGATCTGGATGAGCATCGCTAGGGGGCAGCTCCTCCATCCACCAACCGACACTTCATGTTCAAGAAGTTCTGCAGCACTTTCTATCACAAAATGATATAACAATATACTTGGCAGCTCCTCCATCCATCAACTGACATTTTCCTTCATCCACCTTCATTTTCAGGATATTCTACATCACTATCAGTCACACCATGTGGTGATCTGGATGACCTGAGGAAGGGCACCTTTTAAACCCCTGAAACGTTGTGTTTTTTGATGTTTAGTCATTTAAAGAATTTTACTATTTTGAAATGAGACCCTCAATATATACTGTCCACCAATGGACACCCCTTTATGTTCAGGAAGTTCTGCAGCACTATCTATAACATGAAGAAACAATCTACATGGCAGCACCTCCATACACCAACTGACACTCCATGTTCAGGAAGTTCTGCAGCACTATCTATCACACCATGATATAACAATCTACATGGCAGCTCCTCCATCCACCAACAGATAATCCATGTTCAGGAAGTTCTGCAGCACTATCTATAACATGATATAACAATCTACATGGCAGCTCCTCCATACACCAACTGACACCCCATGTTCAGGAAGTTCTGCAGCACTATCTATCACAACATGATATAACAATGTACATGGCAGCTCCTCCATCCACCAACTGACACCCCATGTTCAGGATGTTCTGCAGCACTATCACAACATGAAATAATGTACATGGCAGCTCCTCCATCCACCAACTGACACTCCATGTACAGGAAGTTCTGCAGCACTATCTATCACAACATGATATAAATCTACATGGCAGCTCCTCCATCCACCAACTGACACCCCATGTTCAGGAAGTTCAGTAGCACTATCTATGACACGATATAACAATCTACATGGCAGCTCCCCCATACACCAACTGACACCCCATGTTCAGGAAGTTTTGTAGCACTATCTATAACATGATATAACAATCTACATGGCAGCTCGTCCATACGCCAACTGACGCTCCATGTTCAGGAAGTTCTGCAGCACTATCACAACATGATATAACAATCTACATGGCATCTCTTCCTCCATACACAACTAAACACCTCCATGTTCAGGAAGTTCTGCTAGCCACTATATATAACATGATTAACACTCTACATGGCGCTCTCGTTCCACAAAAAAACTGACACCCCATTTTCAGGAAGTTCTGTAGCACTATATATAACATGATATAACAATCTACATGGCAGCTCCTCCATCACCAACTGACCTCCTGTCCAGGAAGTTCTGCAGCACTATCACACACATGATATAACAATCTACATGGCAGCTCCTCCATACACCAACTGACACTTCATGTTCAGGTAGTTCTGCAGCACATCTATCACAACATGATTTAACAATCTACATGGCAGCTCCCTCCATCCACCAATTGACTCTGTAGATTTGCACCATCACACAGCAGGTTGACAGGGTGGCAGCTCCCCCTCGACGTGACACAGACAGAAATCTAACACGGCCTCTTACGTTTCAAAATCGGAGTCGTCGTCGTCCTCCTCTTCTTCCTCCTCCTCCTCGCCCCCATTAGACTCTGTCGCATCGGTTCCCCGTCGAGTTGACGACCCGGGGGTGAGTCCGGAGAGGGGTCGCGGCCCCTCCATCACGCGGCCCCCGGCTCTCCTTCAGGCGGGTGAAATACTGGACGGCGAATTCCAGGAGGTCGGCGGGCCTCTGGCTTAAAACCTCCACTGTAACCCTGGAGCAAACCGTCAACCCGGGCGGGATTTCGTGCTCATGGTCCCGGAAGGGGGTGGAGGGGACAAAGGCTCCGGTCCCCCCTCGGTGTTCTTTTCCCCTCCCCCCCTGAAAAACAGCGGAAAGGGTGGTCGAGGCTCAGGCGAGATTTCAGCGCCTCACGCGAGCGGCGAAAACCGGCGACGGCGTAGCGCGCAATGATCTGGTCTGGAGCCGCGAACGTGCGCGCCGCCGTAGGAGGAGGCGGAGGGAGACATCTGGGGCCGGGCCATTGGCGGAGAGGGTGGGCCGATACTGACGTCAGACGCCTTGTCCATCCCCGGCGCGGTCTTTATTTGTATTAAACTTTTGTCTTGTCTTTCCGAGGGGTGGGGTTTGGGGCGTTCGGGTCAATGCGACAGCAAACGTCCTCCAATCAGAAAGAACTTGACGGAACGGCAGGAGATTATTAGTAAGGGATAACCAAAGCTAATTTGCTGTCGAACCAGCGACCCCGCCCCCTCGTTTGAGCGGTGACATTGGCACGGTGACAGCCCCGCCTCTTTGCGTCATTCGTTGCCCCGGCCTTGGCTAGATAAGCAGCGACCTCTTTTCCTCTCGGTTCCTCTCCTGGTTTCTCCTCTAGTAAAATTCCGGAGTTTATTCTGGGGTATTCCCGTCCCTGCTGTAAGGGATAGCACAGTTAAAGGGAAAAATGTATGTTTATTCGCCCATCAATGTAAAACTGCCAACCCAGAATCCTGTGTAAGTATTTGCTAGGGTGCCTAAGCCTTGTACGCACGTACGATCTTTGCCCGACGCATACGGCAGACGAACATTAAATTAGTATATCTGTTGTATTCAATTAGAATCAACTGGACTGGAAGTTTAGTTTGAAGACGTTTCGCTAGTCATCCGACTGGCTTTCTCAATTCAGAATGACTTGTACAAGAATCTGTGGCAATATGTACCCTGGAAAATCCCAATTAGCATATCACACCCGCCAGTGTTAAGGGCGTGATTGATAGTGGCTAAGAGGTGTTTATAGGAACGCCCAGAGTAAGGTGTTAAACAGCATTGTACATGGCAGACTTGGTGTCGAACCCCCCCACCCTCTATTTAGGCTTGGTTTCTTTATTTGACATAAATGGCCTCCTTAACACTCTCTTGAACCAGTCACGTTCCTTCGCCAATATGTTAACATACAATCTGTATATGCTAATTGGGATTTTCCAGGGTACATAATTGCCACAATTCTTGTACAAGTCATTCTGAATTGAGAAAGCCAGTCGGATGACTAGCGAAACGTCTTCAAGACTAAACTTCAAGTCGTTGATCTAATTGAATAAAACAGATATAACCATATACCTGATGAATGAGAACCTCAAAAAACATACAACATTAAATTAGGACATAAAAGCATGTGTATGTGCGTTCTGTAGGGCGGATCAATAAACGACGCCTGATGGAACGCATACACGTGCGATTATCGCCCGAATGGAAATTCGGCGCCCATGTGCGTCAGGGTCATCTGTCAGGGCCAAGGATTGCACGTGTATGAATCTTAGGGTGCAAAGCAGCCAATCACCTTGGAATGGAAAAAAATCGAATGTGTAGCGTGGTAAGATCAAAAGTCAGACATGCGTTTAACCACGGCCTCACGCACATGATTATCATCGAAATGGCATTCATCGCACATGAGTTTTTCAACTGTGCCTGTAGGAAATTCTATGGGGATTGCATATCAAAATCCGACAATCCTACTGTATTGGAATATCCCAACATAGTATTTCCACGATCTTTAGGGTCTATGGGCACCATAGTTGGCCTAATGAATAATCCTGCTCTGCCACAGATACGTTTAATGTTGACAATTCCTGGGTGGCCATAAAAGCCTATGAGTAGGAGCGTGGACCGTCTCGAAACGCGTAAGGTGGGTTCATTTGTTTGCATGTACTAATAATAACTTGCTGTTTTTAACCTTTGGGAACATGGCTATTTTTGGTCTGGTGTGGGCCGTTGGCTCTATTTGTTGACTGCTTTGATCTACGAACCCATCAAGGGTTTGGTTTGCAAGCGGCACCAAGAACACAGAGAGGAAGCGGTGAGTGACATGTATATTACTTATACATATGTCATCAAGTGAAGGGTCTGGGTATACACACCTGGACTCTCTCTTAATTAAAATAGCCTTTATTTGTCAGTTTTGCTAATAGGCACTGCATATTTTATAAGTAACAGTGTTTATTTCTTTAGGTTCGTACACACAAGATTTTACCAGACCCCCGAGCCTTTTGTTTGACTGAGCTGGGTACACACAGTACAGATCAGGAAAGATGACAGACAGGATTTCAAGCCGAGGAAACACACAGTCTCAAGCTTTTTCCCTATACATATCAGGAGAACCTCCAAACTGTGTGTTTCCTCGGCCCGGCAGACTCCTCTAAAGGGGAAATTTTCGTCTTCCCGACCCGATCGTTCGTCGGCCTGCGCGCTCATTTGGGAAACGAGGTACACACAGTACCGATAAAGCCCAGATGGTGACGGGGCTTTAATCATTACTGTGTGTACCCGCTTAAGTTAACAATAAATAACATCAAATGATGGTACAGACCTTTTCCCCTGGTCACTTATCTGACATAATAGTAGCGGATCAACGAACGACCCCTGACAGGCGCATACACACATTCTCAGGCCATTCTCTTCCAATACAGCCCGTTCGTCGGGTGTACCACTCTGCCGTCGGGGTTATGCCACGCTCAAAAAATCGAGTGTGGTGTACAGGCTTAAGGCTGGTACACACAATGCAATATTTCGGTATGATCGACCGATAATCGGGCCAAATAATCACTGCTTTTTTGCCCATGCCGACCGACTGTTCGTCCAAATCGGATGAAAGGACGATTGGACATGGTGGAAAATCACGTCTGACTGTGCAGTCCTCTATGTCGGCAACCATCAGTCCTTCCTCCTACGTGACCAGTCAAAAGAGCCGATGGTCAGTCAGGAGGAAAAAGTTGAATGTGTGTAACATGCTTAACGTCCGTTCACTGGGTAATAAGATCCCTTCTTAAAGGGCAGGGTCTACCATGAAAATCTTTACTCCCCAATTAGGAAAGTGTTTTTAGGAGGTGAAATGTCCTTTAAGTCTGTCTTTAAAGAACAGCTATAGCAAGGAAAATAAAACTTTCCAGCCCCGTCTGCTACTTTCACTTTGCCCTTTAAGGCTTCATTTGTTAGAGGACCATTACTTGGGACACTGAGTGGGATGCAAGAAGAGTGAATGAGATGCCTTGTGCAATTAGCAACTTTATAAAAAACAACAAAATCTTAAACAGAAGTTTTCAATCTGTGTAGAGCATATGAATAGGAGCTGCAAACATTTGTCAGTGCTATAATCTGCAACAACCAATCAGATAGCATCTAACTGCAGTAGGCAAACAAAAATCTATTGTTTGATGGTTTCTGCCCAGAGGAGGCGGCTCAGGTCTTTGGTCTGGCATTAGTGTGATTTGTGCCTGACTGAACTCTGATACCTGGAAGAAACAGGAAAGACAGGAGGGGATGGGGGAACATCTGACTAAAGCTTATTATATAATTATATAAGCCCTAATATATTAGAAAATTGGGCCAAGGCATCATATAGTCTCCATTTGCTTTTCTTTCATATATATCATAGATCATGGTTGTCTATCCCTGGATTTGTAACAGATTCTGTCCTCTCTGTTCCTTGTCAATATTTTTTCTAGCGTCAGGCCGGTTATGTACTTATGCGCCTCCATGTTTATGTGTCCTCATCATATTTTTGCTTTGGAACGCTCAATCATGGAATGTTTTCTTTTGTATGCCTGAAGCCTCTGGAGAGTCCAATTTTTGATTCACCTCAAAGCTCAGTTGAAAAAAACCTTTTCATCTGCTTTTTTTGATGTAGTTTTCTCCTAGACCATAAGATAAGATCCTTGAGCATAAAGGCTAAAACTAAATTTTACTTTTAGACCCGTTTGAGACTTTATGAATCTTCGTTTTCTTGAAACCTCAAATGAGGTTTTCATTAAATACCCTAATCGGTCCACCTGCACCTAGACCTGGGTTAGTCATGTGCTGGTGTCACCAAACGTTGAGTCACCTTTTCACCTTTATAAGTTGTTAGCAAAACGAAAACCCTGGTATGTAATAGATTGTGATCCCTATAGCTTAAGCGGCATTTGTGTACTAACAAACATACAGTTTCAAATTGTACTTAGATAAAGCAAGATCCCACTACTTCAAACTTTTTCAGATTTTAAATCTGAGCTGTAGATTCTAAGAATCCAGCATTTGAAATCACAGCATTTACAGGAAAGACCTGTCACTCAGAGCAGAACTAATATCCATCATTGCGCTCTTACTAGGATCTTTGGCTGTCTGCCAGCACTGTTTCCTGAGAGAGAATCAGCAGAGAAAAGAAAAAGGGTGAGAGGGGGGAGATGTGTAGTCAGAGCGTGTCCAATGGTAGGTGTGAAGAATAAACAGAATTATAAGTGTCGCAGACACTACAAGAAGGCAGTGAGGAGGTAGTGGGGTGCAATTAGGAGCACTCATAAACAATTCAACATTGAATGACAAAGCAAGCACAGATAAATATTGAGTATCAACAGTTTACTTCTCTCAATTTGTAGTTTACCTATAATGGATAAAGTTGTTTGAGTGAGTAATAGTGACCTATTAAGGTGTAGTCAGAGTAAAGCTAGTATCCCATTCCTTGACTTTTGACATGAGCCAAAACGTGCCAACAGAAACACCATGACAATACTATCTCTATGATCACCTCTCTGAGACTAATAGCTTTAAGTGGGTACACACTAGTAACGATAAAGCCCACGAACCGTCGTAAAGACGGTATCGGGGGCTTTATCGACTTATGTGTGTTAAGCTATTTCGCTCTATTTTCCCGACGAGCGCGCGGCCGCCAAACGATCGGGTCTGCCGATACACAGTCGTTCGAGAAATGCCGAAAATTTCCATCGCCGCGCGTAGACTCCCTATAGAGGGAGTTCTAGCGGCGAGGTGAAACCCACAGTCCGCCCGAGCGTGTCTCCTTATGAAGTTCACTAGGAGAACGATCGGGACTGTGTGTTGTATGCCAGTCTTTGAAAGATGGCAGAACGGAACTTGCAGATCCTGGGTCTGTCATCTTTCAGAAATCGTACTGTGTGTTACCCAGCTTACTGGCTGGCAACGTTCTGCACTCCTCTACCTAGGTTCTGCAGTGTAGTGTGTACAAACTACCGTGAGTTATGCAAGGCGTGAACGAGAAAGTAAGGAGCACAGCAGGTAATCCTACTTTGAATAATGTGTTTTTTCACACTACTAACGTAGCGATTGGGTGCTGTGCCATTATAAAACAGGCAGGCCCCCAGAATATGGAGGTTAAACTCCATGTTAAGGCTCAGGCCTACTATCAAAACCAATTCGCTCACACCCTTTGTAATTTTTAAATTCTAAAAATGCAGTGTTTGCGTAAAAGGTGCCCGCAAAATGTATGCGCTATCGCGGCATTGGAAATCAGGGAATGTTTTGCCGTTCCCTGCAATGATTTCCATTTAAACAAATTGCTGCGCGCAAACGGCGAAAAACGCAATTAGTCTGGCCTACGCCTACTCAACATTACAGAATTGGGAAGTGGGGGTTTAATAAATTTTACCCCAGAACCCCACATATTAGATCTATATTTTAAAAACATGGGGTGTTTTGCATCTCTTCCGTCCACAAACTAACACCCCATGTTCAGGAAGTTCTGTAGCACTATATATAACATGATATAACAATCTACATGGCAGCTCTTCCGTCCACAAACTGACACCCCATGTTCAGGAAGTTCTGTAGCACTATATATAACATGATATAACAATCTACATGGCAGCTCCTCCATACACCAACTGACTCCTGTCCAGGAAGTTCTGCAGCACTATCACAACATGATATAACAATCTACATGGCAGCTCCTCCATACACCAACTGACACTTCATGTTCAGGTAGTTCTGCAGCACATCTATCACAACATGATTTAACAATCTACATGGCAGCTCCTCCATCCACCAATTGACTCCTGTAGATTTGCACCATCACACAGCAGGTGTGACAGGGTGGCAGCTCCCACTCGACGTGACACAGACAGAGAAATCTAACACGGCCTCTTACGTTCAAAATCGGAGTCGTCGTCGTCCTCCTCTTCTTCCTCCTCCTCCTCGCCCCATTAGACTCTGTCTGCATCGGTTCCCCGTCGAAGTTGACGACCCGGGGGTGAGTCCGGAGAGGGGTCGCGGCCCCTCCATCACGCGGCCCCCGGCTCTCCTTCAGGCGGGTGAAATACTGGACGGCGAATTCCAGGAGGTCGGGCGGCCTCTGGCGTTAAAACCTCCACTTGTAACCCTGGAGCAAATCCGTCAACCCGGGCGGGATTTCGTGCTCATGGTCCCCGGAAGGGGGTGGAGGAGGACAAAGGCTCCGGTCCCCCCTCGGTGGTTCTTTTCCCCTCCCCCCCTGAAAAACAGCGGAAAGGGTGGTCGAGGCTCAGGCGAGATTTCAGCGCCTCACGCGAGCGGCGAAAACCGGCGACGGCGTAGCGCGCAATGATCTGGTCTGGAGCCGCGAACGTGCACGCGCGCCGTAGGAGGAGGCGGAGGGAGACATCTGGGGCCGGGCCATTGGCGGAGAGGGTGGGCCGATACTGACGTCAGACGCCTTGTCCATCCGCCGGCGCGGTCTTTATTTGTATTAAACTTTGTCTTGTCTTTCCGAGGGGTGGGGTTTGGGGCGTGTCGGGTCAAATGCGACAGCAAACGTCCTCCAATCAGAAAGAACTTGACGGAACGGCAGGAGATTATTAGTAAGGGATAACCAAAGCTAATTTGCATGTCGAACCAGCGACCCCGCCCCCTCGTTTGAGCGGTGACATTGGCACGTGACGAGCCCCGCCTCTTTGCGTCATTCGTTGCCCCGGCCTTGGCTAGATAAGCAGCGAGCCTCTTTTCCTCTCGGTTTTCTGTCTCTCTAGTAAGAATTCCGGAGTTGTAGTTCTGGGGTATTCCCGTCCCTGCTGTAAGGGATAGCACAGTTAAAGGGAAAAATGTATGTTTATTCGCCCATCAATGTAAAACTGCCAACCCAGAATCCTGTTAAGTATTTGCTATGGGTGCTTAAAGCCTTGTACGCACGTACGATCTTTGCCCCGACGCATACGGCCGACGAACATTAAATTAGTATATCTGTTGTATTCAATTAGATCAACTGGACTGAAGTTTAGTTTGAAGACGTTTCGCTAGTCATCCGACTGGCTTTCTCAATTCAGAATGACTTGTACAAGAATCTGTGGCAATATGTACCCTGGAAAATCCCAATTAGCATATCACAGCCAGAGTGTTAAGGGCGTGATTGATAGTGGCTAAGAGGTGTTATAGGAACGCCCAGAGTAAGGTGTTAAACAGCATTGTACATGGCAGACAGTTGGTGTCGAACCCCCCCACCTCTATTTAGGCTTGGTTTCTTTATTTTGACATAAATGGCCTCCTTAACATCTCTCTTGAACCAGTCACGTTCCTTCGCCAATATGTTAACATTACAATCTGTGATATGCTAATTGGGATTTTCCAGGGTACATAATTGCCACAGATTCTTGTACAAGTCATTCTGAATTGAGAAAGCCAGTCGGATGACTAGCGAAACGTCTTCAAGAACTAAACTTCAAGTCCAGTTGATCTAATTGAATAAAACAGATATACCATACCTGATGAATGAGAACCTTCAAAAACATACAACATTAAATTAGGACGATAAAAGCATGTGTATGTGCGTTCTGTAGGGCGGATCAATAAACGACGCCTGATGGAACGCATACACGTGCGATTATCGCCCGAAATGGAAATTCGGCGCCCATGTGCGTCATGGGTCATCTGTCAGGGCAAGGATTGCACGTGTATGAATCTTAGGGTGCAGAGCAGCCAATCACCTTGGAATGGAAAAAAAATCGGAATGTGTAGCGTAGGTAAGATCAAAAGTCAGACATGCGTTTAACCACGGCCTCACGCACATGATTATCATCGGAAATGGCATTCATCGCACATGAGTTTTTCAACTGTGCCTGTAGGAAATTCTATGGTAGGATTGCCATATCAATCCGACAATCCTACTGTATTGGAATATCCCAACATAGTATTTCCACGATCTTTAGGTCTATGGGCACCATAAGTTGCCTAATGAATAATCCTGCTCTGCCACAGATACGTTTAATGTTGACAATTCCTGGGGTGGCCATAAAAGCCTATGAGTAGGAGCGTGGACCGTCTCGAAACGCGTAAGGTGGGTTCAATTTGTTTGCATGTACTAATAATAACTTGCTGTTTTTAACCTTTGGGAACATGGCTATTTGTTGGTCTGGTGTGGGCCGTTGGGCTCTATTTGTTGACTGCTTTGATCTACGAACCCATCAAAGGGTTTGGTTGCAAGCGGCACCAAGAACACAGAGAGGAAGCGGTGAGTGACATGTATATTACTTAACATATGTCATCAAGTGAAGGGTCTGGGGTATACACACCTGGACCTCTCTTAATTAAAATAAGCCTTTATTTGTCAGTTTTGCTAATAAGGCACTGCATAGTTTTATAAGTAACAGTGTTTATTTCTTTAGGTTCGTACACACATAGATTTTACCAGACCCCCGAGCCTTTTGTTTGACTGAAGCTGGGTACACACAGTACAGATCAGGGAAAGATGACAGACAGGATTTCAAGCCGAGGGAAACACACAGTCTCAAGCGTTTTCCCTATACATATCGGGAGAACGCTCCAACTGTGTGTTTCCCTCGGCCGCGGCAGACTCCTCTATAGGGGAAATTTTCGGTCTTTCCCGACCCGATCGTTCGTCGGCCTGCGCGCTCATTTGGGAAACGAAGGTACACACAGTACCGATAAAGCCCAGATGGTGACGGGGCTTTATCATTACTGTGTGTACCCTGCTTAAGTTAACAATAAAATAACATCAAATGATGGTACAGACCTTTTCCCCTGGTCACTTATCTGACATAATAGTAGCGGATCAACGAACGACCCCTGACAGGCGCATACACACATTCTCAGGCGCATTCTCTTCCAATACAGCCGTTCGTCGGGTGTACCACTCTGCCGTCGGGGTTATGCCACGCTCAAAAAATCGAGTGGTGTGTACGAGGCTTAAGGCTGGTACACACAATGCAATATTTCGGTATGATCGACCGATAATCGGGCCAAAATAATCACATGCGTTTTTGCCCATGTCCGACCGACTGTTCGTCCAAATCGGATGAAAGGACGATTGGACATGGTGGAAAATCACGTCTGATCGTGCAGTCCTCTATGTCGCAACCATCAGTCCTTCCTCCTAGTGGACCAGTCAAAAGAGAGCGAATGGTCAGTCAGGAGGAAAAGTTGAATGGTGTGTAACATGCTTAACAGTCGTTCCTGGGTAATAAGATCCCTTCTTAAAGGGCAGGTCTACCATTGAAAAATCTTTACTCCCCCAATTAGGAAAGTGTTTTTAGGAGGTGAATATGTCCTTTAAGTCTGTCTTTAAAGAACAGCTATAGCAAGGAAAATAAAACTTTTCCAGCCCCGTCTTGCTACTTTCACTTTGCCCTTTAAGGCTTCATTTGTTAGAGGACCATTACTGGACACTGAGTGGGATGCAAGAAGAGTGAATGAGATGCCTTGTGCAATTAGCAACTTTATAAAAACAACAAAATCTTTTAAACAGAAGTTTCAATCTGTGTAGAGCATATGAATAAGGAGCTGCAAACATTTGTCAGTGCTAATAATCTGCAACAACCAATCAGATAGCATCTAACTGCAGTAGGCAAACAAAAATCTATTGTTTGATTGGTTTCTGCCAGAGGAGGCGGCTCAGTCTTTGGTCTTGGCATTAGTGGTGTGGCCATGACTGACTTCTGATACCTGGAAGAAACAGGAAGACAGGAGGGGATGGGGGAACATCTGACTAAAGCTTATTATATAATTATATAAGCCCTAATATATTAGAAAATTGGGCCAAGGCATCATATAGTCTCCATTTGCTTTTTCTTTCATATATATCATAGATCATGGTTGTCTATTCCCTGGATTTGTAACAGATTCTGTCCTCTCTTTCTTGTAATTTTTTCTAGGTCAGGCCTTGTTTATTACTTCTGGCCTCCCACTGTTTATGTCCTCATCATATTTTTTTGCTTTGAACGCTCCAATATGGAATGTTTTCTTTTGTATTCCTTGAAGCCCTGGAGAGTCCAATTTTTTGATTCACCTCAAAGCTCAGTTGAAAAAAACCTTTTCATCTGCTTTTTTTGATTAGTTTTTTCTAGACCATAAGATAAGATCCTTGAAGATAAAGGCTAAAACTAAATTTACTTTTAGACCAGTTTGGAGACTTTATGAATCTTTCTTTCTTGGAAACCTCAAATGAGGTTTTCATTAAATACCCTAATCTGTCCACCTGACCTATGACCTGGTTAGTCATGCTGGTGTCACCAAACTTTGAGTCAAACCTTTCACCATTCTATTAAGTTGTTAGCAAAACGAACCCTGGTATTAATAGATTGTGATCCCTATAGCTTAAAGGGCATTTTACTCTAAAAACATACAGTTTTCAAAAATTGTACCTTTAGATACAGCAAGATCCCACTACTTCAAAGCTTTTTCAGATTTTAAATCTGAGCTGTAGATTCTAAGAAATCAGCATTTGAAATCACAGCATTTACAGGAAAGACCTGTCACTCCAGAAGCAGAAACTATATATCCCATCCTTGAGCTCTTACTAGGATCTTTGGCTGTCTGCCAGCACTGTTTCTGAGAGAGAATCAGCAGAGAAAAGAAAAAAGGGTGAGAGGGGGGAGATGTGTAAGCAGAGCAGTGTCCATGGTGAGGCTGTGGCAGAACTTATAAGTGTCGCAGACACTACAAGAAGGCAGTGAGTGAGGTAGGTGGGGTGCAATTAGGAGCACTCATTAAACAATTCAACATTGAATGACAAAGCAAGCACAGATAAATATGTGAGTATCACCATTTACTTCTCTCAATTTGTAGTTTCTATAATGTAATAAGTTGTTTGAGTGAGTATAGTGACCTATTAAGGTGTAGTCAGAGTAAAGCTAGGTATCCCATTCCTTGCACTTATTTGGACATAGCCAAAACGTGCAACAGAAAACACCATGACAATACTCTCTCTATGATCCTCTCTGAGACATAGATAGCTTTAAGCTGGGTACACACAAGTAACGATAAAGCCCGATACCGTCGTATACGACGGTATCGGGGGCTTTATCGTTATTGTGTACGCTCATTTCCCATTTCCCGAACGAGCGCGCGGCCGCCAAACGATCGGGTCGCCGAACACTCGTTCGAGAAAGCCGAAAATTTCCATCGGCCGCGCTAGACTCCCTATAGAGGAGTCTAGCGCGGCCGTGGAAACACACAGTCCCGAGCGTTCTCCTTATGAAGTTCTAGGAGAACGCTCGGGACTGTGTGTATGCAGATCTTTGAAAGATGGCAGACAGGAACTTGCAGATCCTGTCTGTCATCTTTCAGAAATCTGTACTGTGTGTACCCAGCTTACTGGCTGGCACTTTCTGCACTCCTCTACCTTACGGTTCTGCAAGGTGCTGTACAAACTTACCGTGAGTTACTGCAAGGCGGTGAACGAGACAAGTAAGGAGCACAGCATAATGCCTACTTTGAAATAATGTGTTTTTTCACACTACTAAGTAGCGCATTGGGTGGCTGTGCCATTAATAAAACAGGGCAGGCCCCAGAAATATGGAGTTAACTCCATGTTAAGGCTCAGGCCTCACTATAACCAACCAATTCGCTCACAGCCCTTTTGTAATTTAAATATTATAAAATGCATGTGTTTGCGTTAAAAAAGGTGCCCGCAAAATGTATGCGCTATCGCATGCGCATTGGAAATCATGGGAATGTTTGCGTTCCCTGCAATGATTTCCATTTAAACAAAATTGCGCGCGCAAACGCGCTAAAAACGCATTAGTCTGGCCTAGCCCTAACTCAACATTACATGTTTGGGAAGTGGGGGTTTAATAACATTTTACCCAGAACCCCACATATTAGATCTTAATATTTTTAAAATGGGAGTGTTTTTTCTGCAGCACTATCACAACATGATATAACAATCTACATGGCAGCTCTTCCGTCCACAAACTAACACCCCATGTTCAGGAAGTTCTGTAGCACTATATATAACATGATATAGGGCGAAAGTTAAACCATACATTTTTGGGGAGCATTAGGAATCAGTCCAGTCCCCTGCCCTGATTGTTTTTCCAGTGTTGGTGCTACTGGGGCTTTTGGCAAAGTTTTTGTTAGGTGGGCGTTAATAGTTGTTTTATTATGGGGGATCGATACAGCTTTGGTCCATTGAAATTAAAAGCAGATCAGGACCATTTGCTTCACGAAGCAGAGGGGGACACTGCTATTTGCACTTATTGTGTCCGTGGTTTATGGCAGAAAGACATAAATAACTGGAACACAACAGATGTGACGGAGCAGCGCATCCCATGGACCATCTAGACAAATATGAGATGTGTTTTAGGTTATTGAATGAAATTCTGGAATCGTTACATTAGTCAGGTTTGCCAGTCATCCTCCTATTTGGACGAGATTGTCATGACTTTAGGGCCGAATCCTTCCAAACACTGGACCCTGGCAACTCCATAGCCCCCAGGCGACCATTTACAACACAACCCTTACCCCCTCTCCTCCCGGCCCCCAGCTTTACAATCACTGTGATGTCAACTTGCCCCCGCCCTTCGATAGAATCCACCCAATCGCATGGCCTTTTGATATATTGACCATAACTCATTTTCCTTCCCCAACGGGCACGCTCATGGCCCCGCCACCTTCCTACACACACTACAAATGCCACCCTGTTCATGTGGGGTGTCCTCATCTTCTACGCTCCGACCTGGCAGTTTACAAGGACAATTCCAACCAATATCATTATGGTATTAATAAAACAGCACTGGGGTTGCAATAGAGACACTGAGTGCCATCCCATTCTTTATAACTCTATATTGGGTGAATTGCCCCATGCAATCGTTGCTATGTGGCGCGTCTCCATCCAGGCTGCATCCAGTAATGGATTGTGCACCGCACCTAGTTGGACCAATCGCATTGGGATGGATGGGATCGAATAAACTCTCTCATAAACAAAGGATATTGGGAAGTAGGCATAATCAACCCTACTTCCTGCCCCAGATACTTTTTTCATTTTAAAAAAGTACATTTTTACACAATGGAGTTGTCCTTTAAATGGCCTATTCACCCGTAAAATGAAAAACTTGTCGTACTCTTGTCAGTTCACGGTCACACCACCAACTGGTAGATTTTTGCATTTTATGTACCCTGCATTACTACCTAGATATTTATATAGAATACTGTCCGTATCGGCAGAGTAGGTGGCTCCTCCCTCCCTCCGACTCATCAAAGGCTGTGACAAACTGCCAAGTCACAGCTAATGATTGACTGCTTGTTTCACCTGCTGCCTCTCTGCACATGCTCAAGTGTATACAAAAGCTCTGGATCAAGAAGGAGGCAGATTACCTTTGCCAGCAATTGGCCAAAACTTACCATTAAATACCTGGTTACAAATACCTGTCATACACTTGTAAAAATAGCAGTTGGGGTTGTGAGCAGAAAACTGAACAACTACCATTTTTTCAAAGGGCAAGTCCATCCTCCCAAAATGAAAAACTTACATACAGGTAAAATCACCCGCCAAAACCCCGCAAACGGTAATAGTTTGAAATGTAAAATTTATAAGTCTAACCTGAAATCCTGCACAATGTCCTGTTTCCCCTGTTTCTGCTTCCTGGTTCTTTCCAGTTTAGTAAACTGTCAGTTATGGATTTGACAGTTTACATCACAGCCATGACTGCATGTTAATCCCGTCTGCCTCTCTGAGCATTGAGCCCATGCTTCAGTACAGGCTCAGTCAGGTTTCTAAACTGCTCAGTATCCAGACAGATTGTTTAAAAGTAACACATCTGAGGTATGTCACCATAACGACTGATTCTTCAGAAATGGCCCACTTTAAAAAAAAATTAGTTGTGGAACAATGGTTTGAAAGCTGAATTTACTTCTGTCTGACAATTGAACAGATTGTTTTTCACCATATCGGAGTACATCAAAGTGTGTGTGTGTGTAATGTGAGTTGGTCCATGATTCCTGGGGCTTTTGTATTGGAATGCTTTACCATTTCTGTCTGTCACTTGTGCTCCAACCCCCCTTACAGATGTAAGATGACAGTGCCGGGCAGTGGTTTGATCAGTTTGTTTCAGTTATCATTTAAAATTAGTCTGTGTCCTGGGAACTGCCATCTGCCATTGCTTTCCACGTGGAAACCCTGGGGGCTCTTGGTCTGGAGGAATTAGATGCTGCTTTTTTGGCAAAAGGAATAGTAGCCGTTTTTTTTCTAACCAACTGCCTATAAGAGACGTTCTTCCCGAGAGCCACTATATGTATTCTATTAGTACACGAGACCACCACCCCCACTTTACTTAAGGACTTTTACACTTTGGGGCCGAGGAGTAAGGTAAAACCGTTTGCTGAGCTCTGTTAATCGCGGCAAACCAATCAATGTTAACTAACGTGCGTAAACCCCGTACACAATCAAACGCTCTGATTGCTTGCTGCAAATTAATAGCATCAGTCAAACTTTTGCACCTCTTTAACAAAAATTGAATTCAGCCCTTATATTCCAAACTTGGTGGAGAACTGAGAACCCTATCAACCGTCTAAACACGGATAATCCAGGGATGGCAAAACCTTGAATGATTTATATAGTAAATAAATGTACTCACTTTTCTGTGTCTAGGGTGGAATTTTATTTTTCTTTTATGTCTAAGACAATTTCTTTGAACGGTTCAGTATTTTATCACCCCTGAAGAAGGAACCAGCAGAGCCTTATTTTATGGGGAGGCCTAACTTTTCTATTATTTAGATGCCACACTGAACGACACAAAAAAAAGTTTATGAGTTCTGTCCCAATTTGCCCTCCCTTGTGTCCCGCTTTGATATGCGTTGCCCTTGCGTTTCTAAACAAATGTGTGTATAGTATGACATCTTTAACATCCCTTCTTCTGTCTCTGCTTTTTTATGCCTTACTAGACTAATATTAAGTAGTGCGATTTTTGACAAAAAACAGACCAAAAATGTGATCGGCATTCCTTCTAAAATCGCAACGGATCACAGCGTACACATTGGCACCTACTTCCTGTGCTTTCCTTATAAATACAATGGCATTGCGACTCGCAAAATGTAAACGGTCTCAAACGGCCGAAAAAACGCACTAAGTTTGGCCTAGCCCTAACAGTCAACGCGTTTAACCAGAGATAATGGTTGGTCGAAGCACCGACAATCGGCTATTGACACGAGAATTTAATTTGTATTTGGCCTTCTGTCATTACCGTTGAGCGATCCATCTCCATTGCTTAAATGTGTGGGGAGCTTGTAGCCCTGTCGCAGAACCAGAAATAATGGCCCGCACAGAAGAGCCAATTCTCAGTCAGACTCAGCCGTTTAACCTTCCTTGAAGGTTAAAGGACATCCTTGAGATTGGAATGTTACATATTGGCAAAGAACGTGACAGTTTCAAGAGGGGGTTAAGGAGGCCATTTATGTGAAAATAAGAACCAAGCCTAAATCTAGGTGGGGGGGTTCGGACACCAACTGTCTGCCATGTACAATGCTGTTTTTGACACTTACTCTGGGCGTTCCTAAACACCTCTTAGCACTATCCATCTACGCCCTAACACTGGCTTTGATATGCTAATTAGGACTTCCAGGTACATAATTGAATTGCCGACAGATTCTTGTTACAAGTCATGTCTGAATTGATAAAGCCAATCTGATGACTAGTATGCGAAACGTCTTCAGAACTCTAAACTTCAAGTCCAGTTGATCTAATATTGAATACACAGATCGATTGTTATACCTTTTTGTAGTGTATGGCCATCTTAAGCTCCCGTACCACATCCCTGTACACATCATAAACGCATGCAGACTAGGACTTGCTGGATGGAATATTTAACGTACTCTACAGAGGAGGATGTATCACATCTTAGTACAACATTTCCAATTAACCATTTCCATACCATATATAGGCTGAATTATTAATCCTAATGTCATCAGATCGGTGACGCCATCTATGGGAATCCCCACCCGAAACAAACTACGTTCTTGTACTGACCTCACACTCACACTTACAAAGTTAACACCTAATCGCAGGGTCGTTTCATATCCATAATGGCATTAAGCTGATCATCTCGTAAGAACTGACTGAAAATAAACCTTTGCTCATTCCATTTGTATCACATGCACAATAAATCCCCCTTCAGTGTGAACATGCGTTTCCATGGTACTATACATTGCAACTCAAATAGGAATCAAGATTCGTTCATACAACTGTCAGCCCATCCACTATGGGTGTTACGCACCCGGAATCCACGGAGAAAAATTCCCCAGGAAAAGGATGACACAAAGGCTGTAAGCATAGAGATTAGGGCCCTATTTATAAAGGCTCGATATTGCTTTTTAGCGATAACCTAGCGACTTTGCACCAGCGGTATCGGGAAATGTACGATCGTTAAACTGATCGGAAGATTAATGATACCGACTGTAACTTACGATAACGATCGTAAATCTAATGATACCGAAATAGTTTACTACTGCACGGTATTCTACGTTCGTTAATAACGAACGACGGTCGTAATTGTATCGATCGGGATCGTAATTAACTAATGCAAATCATCCCCCACCGCAAAAAAAGTGTTTATAATATGCCCAATGATTGGTAAATTTACAACATTCGCCGCCGGATTTAGCACCCAGTGCAAGATTTGTTTACTGGCGCCCACACCACCTCCTAACCCCCTCCTGGCCACACACAACAATACATCTCTGAATTCTGCTTGTATATATTGTGTGTTCATCATTAACTTACCACATAACAGACTAAAGTGCGGCCTTGACAGTAACGAAAACCTGCGGTTAATCCGCATTTAACTATGGCCCAAGGGCTTCATTTTACCTAGCTGAAATCCCTCCCAAATAACGTCATCATATCCAGTATTTATTTATGATTTGGCTTGAGCCATTTCACCGGCTAATCAACCGATAATCCATTGAGACCACAACGATCTTTAGTATTTACCGACATAATCCGACATTTGTCCGCCCGCCGGCTCTGAACGACTGTACAAAAGACGTAAAATATTTGTCATTTGTGCCCGAAAACTCGTGCTTATTGTGACCCAGACTCATTGGCATAACTAGGAATTCAATTGGGTCCCCCCCAGGAAAAATATGATGGGGTCACTATCTGTTCTTCATCCCACATGGTTTTCTGGGATGATGCTTTATATCTTGTCATAGGGAAAATAATAAGATGTGGGCCCCTGTCTCCCCTGTGTTGCTCCCCTGGTAGTTACGCCCCTGCTCAGGCTTAAGCTCTGCAACCAATCAGATCTGTCCAATGTATTCTAACTGTAGTAGACAACTAAAAAGTAACAGCGATTGGTAAGGCCAATTCAACAGGACTTTTTTATTTTGCCACAAACCTCTTAGTAAGTGCCTGATAATATTTGTTTTCATAAAAAAATCACAGTTCTGGGAGAATCCATTTAAAAGTATCATCATCACTCAACTGAAAAGCTTGTTCTGAAAAAGGATGGTTGATTCTAGAATGAATAGGATTGCAAAGTTGCAAAGGAGAACTTAATCACCCTAAAACCAAATTTTCTATTTCAATCACACACATTAAGCCACACTGTTTGCCAAATTGCACAAACGCAATAATGACCGTTTTTTGGAGCGCATGTGATCACACCACATTTTTGGTAGACTCTATGCTCTCCGATTAGGCAAGATGTGGAATTGCAGAGCAAACCGACGTAATTTCTGCGTGAAATGTGCCACGTTGCATGCAAAGGGGCCTTCCCCTAATTCCCTATTATATCCCTTTACACCCGGTTTCGGTATAGGTTGTTATATAGGTTTAAGAAACAGCCAATTTAAAAATATGTTTTAACCGTTATTTCTTAAGGATACTATAGGTGGATGAAGTTTTTATTAAAATACAGTTAAATGAAAAGTACTTGGTACAGGGATACAGATGGTAATTCCTACCACCATCCCAATATTGTTTTCTGTGGGGAGCATCAGCCCAAGAAGAAACTGATTCTGCCAGTCTTCCTCCCCCTGGCTTCAGCCTACATCTTTAATAAGATTAGTCCAGGACTAACCGGGCAAATGTAAAAACTGTTAGTGTGGTCGTTCCTAAACGACACTATATGGTGAGGTAGAATTTCAATCCAACCTTCTTGCCCAGGTCCTTTCCATTTTTAAAAGTTAAAATTATTAGTATAGGTTATCCTTTTAGAAAAGAATAAATAGCAAACACCTGTACAGAAATCCCTGCAGTTTACTGCCCATGTGATTCAACCCAGGGAGAAAAACAAATTCCTCCAATAGCTACTTTTGCAAATACTTATTGGAACGATGCCTCTCGTGGTAGCAATTGCCACATTGTATCATTATTGCACAGTGGTCATACATTCATAAACCCGGAGCATCAAAAGTTCTTGTAATACCAATAATGATTGAATGGAGGATACGCTCCGGTAGTGAAATAATACACATGCGGTAAGTTTATACATGCACATTGGTAAATACATTTGCAATCACCAGTGCTATAAAAGTACTCCCATGTATCCAATACAATAACGATCTGTAGTTTACAATATCGTTAAAGGGGGGGTAATCGCAAATCTGGCCCCCCCAGACACACTATATCCTTGGCAGTTAGAACTACAGTGGATTATACAAAAGTTTCCCTCATTGTGTTTCTGGTCTTTCGGCCTCTTGGGACCCGCCCAATCAGAAGACTCTCTTGCAAGGCACACCAGACGAAGGCAGAGGAGCGATGGCAGTCAGCGATGGAAAGCTTTAGATAGAAACAAGCAGAAGAACCCAGGGTACTACAAATGGCAGGCAAAAGAGGAGGTAGGAACAGATAAGTATAAATGTCCTTTAAAAGGCTCCCTGTGGTGAAACGAGATAAATAACAGGTTATGAACTGTTATACATTAAAAAAAAAATCCAATAAGTTTTTGGATAACTTTAACTATAATGGCCTGATAACAATACATGTACTGTACATACATAAATGCCCATTTTTAGATAGTAGATGCCAGAGCTTCCAGAGGACTATTCATTTACAGACTATGTGGCTGGATCACACCTTGCAGCCTTGTATTTTTACGATTCCCTTTCTTCTCCAGCCAACGCTACTTATTATGCTTTTTCCTTTCTGCCTTTGCCAAAACGTCTCCGTTTGCAATCTGCTAAGCTAATGATTTCCCTTTCTATCATAATGTTAGGCAATGTTGATATCCACTGGTATTTAAGGGTAAAACACTTGCTGTATGAGCCCGTTAACACCAGGCTGGATTCCAAACCTACTGGTGTAAGCCGAGAATCCCACCGGTGCATTGGAACCATCATTTATCCGGCTGGAAGACGTGATATCAGTGTTAACACAGATTAGGGAGTTCTTTAAGGACGGAGGGGGAAACATGAGATGACAAAGAAACCACAAAGAAGCATTTCAATGGGGAACCGGGCAGTTCTTACCAATTACTCCAATTATGTTCCCCCTGGGATCTGAAACACTGGACGGTTCTATTGTTCATCTATGAAGTCCTGGCCTGATATCACTTCCCTACTTCTTTATATAGGGAAACTGAAAAGAGATATTGCCTTATTAACCATGTCTTGTTGGTGCCAATTTGTTTCTATTTCAGCTGCAGCACGAAGAACTTGTGGCCTCGCTGGGTTTTTTAACCATCATGTGGAAGGAGACATTGGCCCCATTCCAGTTCTGTATTCAAATGTTTCAGATTTCTTGATGTGGGGAGAGCCCCAATGCAGGCATTACATCTTGACAGCAGGAAATAAAGCTAAAACATAAAAGCCTGAAGGATTCTTTAATTCATAACTAAAGAGACATTGCACTTGAAGCGCTGTAACAAAATCACACATTCTAGAAAGTTCAGTACATAAATATAGAATTATTAATAGTCTCCAACATTACCCCTTAATAGTTACTATACATGCTCTCCAACTTACCCCTTTAATAGTTACTTATACATGCTCTCCACATTACCCCATTTATGTTACGTATAAAACACATACCCTCCAACATTCCCCTTTATAGTTTACTATACATACTCTCCAACATTACCCATTACTATAGTTTACTTATAGAAACACATTCCCTCCAACATTACCCCTTAATAGTACTTTTAAAACACATACCCTCCAACATTACCCCTTTAATAGTTCTTATACATGCTCTCCAACATTACCCCTTTAAAGTTACTTTATAAAAACAATACCCCAACATTACCCCTTTAATAGTTACTTATAAAACACTACCCTCCAACATTACTCCTTAATAGTCACACTTTAGAAACACATACCCTCCAATTTCCCTTTAATAGTTACACTTACAGAAACACATAACCTCCAACATTACCACCCCTTTAATAGTTACACTATAGAAACACATACCCTCCACATTACCCCTTTAATATTTCACTTATAGAGACACACACCCTCCAACATACCCTTAATAGCTACACTTATAGAGACACACACCCTCCAACATTACCCCTTTAATAGTTACACTTATAGATACACATACCCTCCACATTCCCCTTTAATAGTTCCACTTTAAAACACACACCCTCCAACATTACCCCTTTAATAGTTACACTTGATAGAAACCATACCCTCCAACATTCCCTCTTTAATAGTTTACACTATACACACATACCCTCCAACATCCCCTTTAATGTTACACTTATAGAAATACATACCCTCCAACATTCCCCTTTAATAGTTACACTTATAGAAATACATACCCTCCAACATTCCCCTTTAATAGTTACACTTATAGAAACACACACCCTCCAAAATTACCCCTTTAATAGTTACACTTATAGAAACACATACCCTCCAACATTCCCCTTTAATAGTTACACTTATAGAAATACATACCCTCCAACATTCCCCTTTATAGTTACACTTATAGAAATACATACCCTCCAACATTCCCCCTTTAATAGTTACACTTATAGAAACACATACCCTCCAAAATTACCCCTTTAATAGTTACACTTATAGAAACACATACCCTCCAACATTCCCTCTTTAATAGTTACACTTATAGAAACACATACCATCTTAAATTACCCCTTTAATAGTTACTTATAGAAACACATACCCTCCAACATTCCCTCTTTAACAGTTACACTTTTAGAAACACATACCCTCCAACATTCCCCCTTTAATAGTTACACTTAAAGAAACACTTACCCTCCAACATTACTCATTTCATAGTTACACTTATAGAAAAACATACCCTCCAACATTACCCCTTAAATAGTTACTTATAGGAACACGTACCCTCCAACATTCCCCTTTCATAGTTACCTTATAGAAACATACCCTCCAACATACCCCTTAATAGTTACACTTCTAGATACACATACTCTCCAACATTACCCCTTTAATAGTTACACTTTAGATACACATACCTTCCAATATTACCCCTATATAGGTATGTTTAATAACATATATCCCCCCAATATTACCCCTCCTTTCATATTTACACTTATAGAAACACATACTCTCCAATATTACCCCTTTCATAGTTACACTTATAGATACACATACTCTCCACCATTACCCTTTAATAGCTACAACTTATAGACACACATACCTTCCAATATACCCATATAATAAGTATGTTTATAGATACATATATCCCCCCATATGACCCCTTTCATGATACACTTATAGAAACACATACCCCCTCCACATTACCACCCTTTAATAGTTACACTTATAGAAACACATACCCTCCAACATTTACCCCTTAATAGTTACACTTATAGATACACATACTCTCCAACATTACCCCTTTAATAGTTACACTTATAAATACACTAACTCCAACGTTACCCCTTTAATACACTTATAGATACACATACTCTCCAAAAATTACCCCTTTAATAGTTACATTTATAGATAAACGTGACCCTCCACATTCCTTTAATATTTACACTTATAGAGAGACAACACCTCCAAGATTCCCCTTTAATATATACTTATAGATGCACATAACCTCGACATACCCCTTTAATCGCTACTTACAGAAACAACATGGTCCAGGCTGCAGGGGAGGACAATAAAGTGAACTGATCTCAGCACAGCTCTGTGCAAGCATTTCTCAGTAGTGAACCTTTTTAAAGGGGAATGTTTGGTGGAGGTGATATGACAGCAACATTGCGGAACTCAGCATGTAATACCACCGCTTTGATCATTTCAACCACGATTGTAACCAGTATGCCCAACATTAGTTAGTGCTAAATGTCAGGGAAAATTTGACCAGGGGCAAGGGAAACCAATGACCTTGAGTACAGCATCAGCTCTTTCTCGGAATACGATTGGTTTATTTATTCTGTTGAAATCTGCCTTATGCTGCAGATTTACCTTCAGTCTGACACTGCTTATGACATTTGAATTGGGTTTGTCCTTCTTTCCTGTATTGTTGTAACTTTGATGAAAGACACATTGCCATTGTTTAGCCCTCCAGCATTGAATGCAGTGTGTACGGATTTGCGTTTAATTCCACCCTGTTGCAAATATGGTGATTTCAGAAGTTCCTCTACAACAATAATTTAAAGGGGACCATAAACTGTCAAATCTCCGGTCGTGGCTATCCAACATCGTATGATCGTAGGATTGTGTATGGACGATCACCCCTCGTCAGATAACGCCACCATTAAATGGGTGTGGCTTTATGGATGGCGTGGGCAACGTATTAGAATTCTGAACTTCCTTCACTAGGTATTTAAAACAGTTCCTCAGACAGTCAATTAGCAATAATGTAAATGACTAGAAACAGATATTACATTTCATACTCAAACAACTACCATATTGCTCCTTTCAGGTTTTTTGTTGCTCAAATCAAATAACTTAATCTATAGCTGTGCTATACATGTTGGTTCCACTGTTACAATACATTAGAAATTCCATACTTTCTGTAGTATAAAAAGATTTAGCCAAAATATTTGTAAGCCCGTCACCATGTCAAGATAGAATCTTTCAAGCGGGGCCCTAACTAACCCATCTAGTCTAACCTAGCCTAACAAACAAACTAAAGCTAAACTAAACCATATAAAATGAGTAACACCATATCTTTACTAGGGAATTTTATTTTTTTCTTGACTGATCAGAAAATTTTTTTTCACCACTGCCTCTCTGCCGCCTTTCTTCTTCATGCGGATGACGCCTGAGACAATATCTCACTCTGCCCACTCTGCTCTGCTATGGTAGATGTGGCCCTGACAACAGACTATAACATGAGCATAACAAATGACATATGCACAAATACAAATATCTATATAAAAAATATAATATAAATAGTCCAGATTGTAAAATGACTCCTGTTTTTGTACGTTGTGTGTCCTCAGTTGCAATGTTATTGCAGGCAGGGAAGGTTTGTTTCTGTTTAGAGGAATCCAGTTTGTTTGAACACCACTTTCTGGTTTGTTTACAGGATTAAAAAACAGGATTATTTAATAACTTGGTGACGTAGATGGAGTACAAGTTCTGTGTTCTTGGTGACTTCCCAGAAAAGAACCAACCTGCGCTAATAAGAGGGTGTTGGCTCCTACAGGCCGTAAGAGATTACACAAAGAGTCTGGTTTAAATGGTTAAAAAACCTAGAAATGGATGGTTCTTTGCTGAAAAAAAAGCATCAAACTGAAGCTTAACTGGGGTTATTGCAAAGCATATGTGCAATTTAACTTGTATCTGTTATTGTTAACTGGTGTTTGTATTGCTTACTACTGTGTATAGCCTCCTTCACATGTAAGATAAATTGCTCCAAACGGATTTATCTAATCATCCCCATACAGACAGGCTGCTTGACGTAGCCGGGCAGTCCGTTCTCCCTATACTTTATATATCTTTATATAGGGAGTATGGCGATTCACTAACGTTCTCCCTATACTTTATATATACTTATATAGGGAGTATGGCGGTCACTAACGTTTCCCTATACTTTTTATACTTTATATAGGGAGTATGGCAGTCTAACGTTCTCTCACTAACTTATATATACTTTATATGGGAGTATGTCGGTCACTAACGTTCTCCCTATACTTTATATATACTTTATATAGGGAGTATGGCAGTCACTAACGTTCTCCCTATACTTTATATATACTTTATATAGGGAGTATGCGGTCACTAACGTCTCTCTATACTTATATATCCTTTATATAAGGAGTATGGCGGTCACTAACGTCTCTTCTATACTTTATATACTTTATATATGGAGATGTGCGGTCACTAACGTTCTCCCTATACTTTATATATACTTTATATGGGAGTATGGCAGTCACTAACGTTCTCCCTATACTTTATATATACTTTATTAGGGAGTATGGCCGTCACTAACGTTCTCCCTATACTTATATATACTTTATATAGGTAGTATGGGGTCACTAACGTTCTCCCTATACTTATATATACTTTATATAGGGTGTATGGCGGTCACTAACGGTTCTCCCTATACTTATTATACTTTATATAGGGAGTATGGCGGTCACTAACGTTCTCCCTATATTTATTATACTTTATAGGAGTATGGCGGTCACTAACGTTCTCCTATACTTTATATTACTTTATATAGGGAGTATGGCGGTCACTAACGTTCTCCCTATACTTATATATACTTTATAGGGGTATGGCGGTCGCTAACGTTCCCCTATACTTTATATATACTTTATAATAAGGAGTATGGCGGTCACTAACGTTCTCCCTATACTTTATTATACTTTATATAGGGAGTATGGCTGTCACTAACGTTCTCCTATCTTTATATATACTTATATAAGGAGTATGCGGTACAACGTTCTTCTATACTTTATATATACTTTATATAGGGAGTATGGCCGTCACTAAGCTCCCCCTAACTTTATATATACTTTATATAGAGTATGGCGGTCACTAACGTTCTCTCTATACTTTATATATACTTTATAGAGGGGTATGGCCGTCACTAACGTTTCTCCCTATACTTTATATACTTATTAAGGAGTATGGCGGTCACTAACGTTCTCCCTATACTTTATATACACTTTATATAGGGAGTATGGCCGTCACTAACGTTCTCCCTATACTTTATATATACTTTATATAAGGGAATGGCGGTCACTAACGTTCTCCCTATACTTTATATATACTTTATATAGGGAGTATGGTGGTCATTAACGTTCTCCCTATACTTTATATAACTTTTATAGGGAGTATGGCGGTCACTAACGTTCTCCCTGTACTTTATATGTACTTATATAGGGAGTATGGCGGTCACTAACGTTCTCTCCCTATACTTTATATGACTTTATATGGGGAGTATGGCGTCACTAAACGTCTCTCTATACTTATATATACTTATATAGGGAGTATGGCCGTCACTAACGTCTCTTCTCCTATACTTATTATAACTTATCTAGGGAGTATGGCGGTCCATAAGTTCTCCTATACTTTATATATACTTTATATGGATTATGGCCGTCACTAACGTTCTCCCTATACTTATATATAGGGAGTATGGGTCACTAACGTCTCTCTCCCTATACTTTATATATACTTTATATAGGGAGTATGGCCGTCACTAACGTTCTCCCTATACTTTATATATACTTTATATAGGGAGTATGGCGGTCACTAACGTTCCCTATACTTTATATAGACTTTATTTGGGTATGGCGTCACTAACGTTCTCTCTATACTTTATATATACTTTAATAGGGAGTATGGTGGTCACTAATGTTCTCCCTATACTTTATTATACTTTATATGGAGTAGGCGGTCATCACGTTCTCTCTATACTTATATATACTTTAGATAGGGAGTATGGCGGTCACTAACGTTCTCTCTATACTTTATATATACTTTAATAGGGAGTATGGTGGTCACTAATGTTCTCCCTATACTTTATATATATTTATATGGGAGTATGGCAGTCACTAACGTTCTCCCTATACTTTATAGACTTATAGGGGATATGGCGGTCACTACGTTCTTTATACTTTATATATACTTTATATAGGGAGTATGGCGGTCACTAACGTTCTCTCTATACTTTATATAATTTTATATAGGGAGTATGGCGGTCACTAACGTTCTCCCTATACTTTATAATACTTTATATAGGGAGTATGGCGGTCACTAACGTTCTCTCTATACTTTATATACTTTATAAGGGAGTATGGGCGGTCACTACGTTCTCTCTATACTTTATATAATACTTTATATAGGGAGTATGGCGGTCACTAACGTTCTCCCTATACTTTATATATACTTTATATAGGGAGTATGCGTCACTAACGTTCTCTCTATACTTTATATATACTTTATATAGGATTATGGCGTCACTAACATTCTCCCATACTTTATTATACTTTATATAGGGTATGGCGGTCACTAACGTTTCCTATACTTTATATATCTTTATATAGGGAGTATGGCGGTCACTAACGTTCTCCCTATACTTATACTATACTTTATATAGGGAGTTGGCGGTACCCACCTTAAGGCAGAGGACACATTATAACGGACTGGATCCGGTGCGATAGTGTGCGCTGGCAATCCATCATTATCGGAGCACATGCGATTGCACAATAAAATGTTTGATCGCATTTTCTCGGTAAGCGAATCGCAGTGGAACGCACCTGGTTTGGCCAAATGACTTGACCCCATCCAAGGATCTTGCAGATCCTGTCTCTCATCTTTCAATGATCTGTAGTGGGTGTACCCAGCTTAAGATGATGAAACATTAGGTAGAGTAAGGTCTCCTCCCCTCTCTGTTGAATGTAGTTTCAGATGTAAAATGTGGGAGCAAAACTATAGCCTATTTTGTGGAACTTGTCAGTGGTTTGTTTGAGTATCACCCAGAGCCCTTATTCAATGCAGTCATAGACACAAGGAAAGGAAAGACACATGTCTGAGATGTGCTGAAGGTTTAGTGGTGATATATAAGGTCATAACCTAAATAAGCACCATAATGAAAGCTCAAACAGAAGTAATGTATCCTAAATTCCTCTGTACGCATATATGAACCGACAGTGTAAATTAGGGCAGTTTACCTTTAATTCACGAGTTCTCTGCTCTGTTACAGCGATAATATGAAAGGTAATTTGCATTCATTTGCTACCCGATAATTATTACAGCCACCAGCTGCTCCCACAGTTCACATTTCGCACCTCTATTGTTCTGTAAGAAAAGTAAATCTGCTTTATAAAACATTCTGAGGCAGATTTAAATAAGTTCTTATCGTTAAAAATGTTGCTAATTTTACCTTAACCAATCAGATCTTATTTAAAAGCTAAGATCTGATTGGTTGGGGCAAAATTAGCACCATTTTTTAACGATAGAAACTTGAATTTTAAAATACAGAGACAGGGAGATTCAATTCAAGTTCTTATTGTTTTTGGTCCTTGTTATAAATATATTCAAACTGTTAAAGACAAATATGCAGTCCGTGTACCGGTACTTAACTGTAATCTTTTCTGGTTCACAGGAGACACATCTTGAGAACTAAAGAAAACTTCGAAATTAGGCCCTAATTATAAATTAAAGGGCGTCTATACCGAAAAATAGGTATTTTAAATTGACCATAACTGGAACTAGAATTCTTCCCAACCCCACCACTCATCTTTTGTATTATCTGCCCTCTATTTTTTGATATACCAATCTAAATCTTCTTATATTTCAGCTGTCAATCAAGTTCCTTGCTCTCAAAAACTATTCTTCTGTGAGTAGTTTTACTGTAGCTGGAATTGGACAGAATTTTGACAGTTGAATGCTGTGGTGCTATGTGTTGCGACAGTTGGTTTGTGGGAAAAAAGTCAGGTCGGATGGAAGTGGGAGTGGTTAAAAGAGGGAGGGGATACTACTAAACAAAATGTGTGCTGGATCAAGGCATGCAGCAACACACCAAATCAGAGTAGTGCTCTTACATGTATTCAATTATAGATTAAGATGAGGCAAAGTCCTTTTTTTCAGTATAGTGTCCCTTTAAAGGGCATGTTTACCCTTAAGGCTTTGTTCCCACTACCCTTTTTTTTTTTACACAGTGAGCATCGCATTTTGTGGTTTATTGCATAGCGGCAGTTATTATTTTAATGGCACCGCTGTGCGTTAATGCTCAAACCTGCGGCATGCAGTTGTTTTTTTCTTTTTACAACGCAGTCCATTGCAGTGTGAACGGAGCCCTTCACTTCTATTGCACATGCGTTTAAACAATAAACTGGTCAGTTTTCTGTCTGTTATCCCAACACTATTTTACCAGTTTATTACATGCATGTGTAACCAGATATTTAATAATAAGGTCTATTCCTTTCTGTCAAAGGGATATGCCTCCTCCCTCTACTCAATGAGCTTTTTATAAGATCATGTGCAGAAGGGGCAGCAGGTGAAAGTGTGGTAATCATTGGTTGTGATGTCATTAGTCACAGCTTTTATTGACGCATGGAGGGAGGGGCCAGCTTACTCTGCCAATAATTATCCTTAATATTTGGTTAGTATAAAAAATATATCAGTTGGGGTTGGAAGCAGGTAACTGACAATTGACCTATTGTTTTGTTTTAAAGGTGCATTCCTCTTTTGACCAGTCAAGAGGTGTTACCTACATCAGGGGGAGTATGGATGGAAGAGTAGAGCCGAACCCACAGCCCCATCAATTTTAAAGACCATTTTTTCTTATTTTCTCAGATTTCTTCATGTCCATAAATGTGCCTCAGAATTGAAAAAAGGGGATGAATTCCATTAGTCAAAAAAGTAGTCGTTCACAGCCTGGTAATTACGACCTGTAAGTTTAACTTCAGTGGTAGGAAACATACTGGAAAGTTTGATATGGGAACATATTGTAGTTTTAAGGTCTGACAATATAAGTAGAAATGGGATGCAGGTCCGACTTGCACCCGACACGAACCCTCAGTTCCGAAATCCAAACATCTGTACAAAACCGGATTTATTGTTCGGATATCGGAACGTATTTTCGAGGGTTACTGAATGTACAGGTTATTTTCAGTAAACCTCGAAAATACTTTGAACATTCGATAACTCTCAAAAATAACGATCGTAAATTCGAAATCCGGCCGTATTTTTGAGGGTTTTGAGCGTTCAATGTTATTTTCGAGGGTTACCAAATAACCTGTACATTAAGTTAACACTCCAAACACATGTTCCGAACCCTCGAAGTTCTGGTTGGTGGATTTCTGTTTTTTCCCAGTTCCGTTAAACCTGAAAACGAAACGAAACTTCCGAGTTTTGCCCATCTCTAATTACAAGTAGTAAACCAGCATGGATTTATGAGGAACAGATCTTGTCAACAAACTTTTTTATGACGAAGTGTGCAGGAATTTGGACTTGGCATAGCAGTCGATGTATTATACTGGGATTTTTGCTAAGGTCCCCTATAGGTGTCCTATGTATGCTAAGGTCTGTTGGGCTGGGGTGGCACATTTGTACATGGATAGAAAGTTGGTTGATGGATCTGATGCAGAGAGAGCGTAATGGGGCTTTATTAGTGGGGTGCCACAAGGTGTTGGGCCATTCTGTTTAATCTGTTTTTAATTTTGTGGTATTGTCAGCAAGGTCTCTGTGTTGCAGATGACACAAAACTTTGACCATTAAAACCTTCAGATGTGCAATCGTTGCAGGGGGATCTAGATACATTGTCACATCGGCTGAAGTGGCGACGAGATTAAATGTTGATAAAAGTAAGGCAGTGATGCCCAGTGATGCCCATTTTGGACTAGATGGATTCAACCTCAAGGTTGGACAGCTGGATTCAACTCATAATATACCATACTATAATATTCTACACTATACTAAATCAGACTGCAAGTAACAACTACAGCTTTTTAGGTTCCCATTGCATCATTAGAATCACCTAAACCTTTTATATCATTACATTTCAGCGCTGCTACAAATGCATGTTTAATGTCCCTCCTTCCCAATGTGGGAAAATATCCATTTAGTGCAGTATGATCATGTACAGTGCATGTGTAGGTTGATAGCCCTGAAACTTTGTGGCTTATTCGCGTTGTCACAAGTCTCAGTTTCTATCCTCTTCTGTACTTTTTTTTGGTTTGATACGTTCGCCTTGGAACAGGTTGTTCAGCTTTTTGTTTAACTGTGTTCCAGTTCTTAGCTGTGGTTTTCTGCCGTTAGTTGAACCTGTGATCTTATAAGGTTTGAAGGCTCAGACATCATTTTCATGAGGAGCAACATTCCAGGGTTTTACCATAAGAGATTTTGGGTGTCACATTGGGCCGTGTGGATTTCTCCTTGTAGATGAAGCATGGAGGGGCGCCCCATAATCGTTTCGCTCGGTGGAGCATGATTTCTAGTTACACATGTTGCACTTATGCAGGTCAGTGCACTTATTTTCCTACTTCTATTAAAGCTGAACAAACTTAACAAGATGCTGCAAAACCGAAGGCCTTGTTTTTTTGTTTTCTAAACACAGTCCTGAGACAATTGGTTAGTGGTTGAGTGAGTCTCATATATTATTCCCAGAACAAGATGTTTGTCACCCAAGGCTAAAGCGGCCTTAAGCCGACCTTGCTATGGACCATTCCTGTGTTGGCTTTCCCAGTAAACTTAGCAGTGTTATTTAGCAGGGTGTATAGAACTATACAGAAAGACAGTTGTTATTTGCTCATTATCCAGACTTTAAGGGTATCTCCACTGCTTATAAACTTTTTTGGCTATTCATTTTATTGAGGAACAAAGGTAAGGTACCCGATCGCTCACTCCTCCGCCGCATAGTTCTACAGGTCCCGACTCCCTTAGTACGCCATGTGCAAGTGCGATGTGCATAGAATACAGAGTCCGTCGGGACCTGTCAGACTACGGAGCGGAGGAGCAAGTGATCGGGTAAGTTCCTTACTTTTCTCCCAGCTCCTGCAAGTTAATGGAAGAACTCTACCTCCTGTTCTTTTTTTTAAGCAGTGGAGATACCCTTTAACATTCACCATTCACTATTTATACCATAAAGTGCCAAGACCCACTATAGTGACATCGAGTGTGACATCGTACCATCACTATTAACCATACCAAACTTCTTTATATTTCCTTGTCCCCTTTTTTCCCCTCATTTTGAAAACAACTCCCATTTTAAAATATTAAGATCTAATATGTGGGGTTCTGGGTAAAATGTTATTAAACCCCCACTTCCCAAACATGTAATGTTGAGTTAGGGCTAGGCCACGATTAATGCGTTTTTAGCGCGTTTGCGCGCCAATTTTGTTTAAAATGGAAATCATTGCAGGAACGCAAACATTCCCATGATTTCCAATGCGCATGCGATAGCGCATACATTTTGCGGGCACCTTTTTTAACGCAAACACATGCATTTTTATAATTTAAATTACAAAAGGGCTTGAGCGAATTGGTTGGTTATAGTGAGGCCTGAGCCTTACATGGAGTTAACTCCATATTTCTGGGCCTGCCCTGTTTTCTATTAATGGCCACAGCCACCCAATGCGCTACTGTAGTGTGAAAAACAACATTATTTCAAAGTAGGCATTACCTGCTGTGCTCCTTACTTGTCTCGTTCACCGCCTTGCAGTAACTCACGGTAAGTTTGTACAGCACCTTGCAGACCGTAAAGGTAGAGGAGTGCAGAAAGTGCAGCCAGTAAGCTGGGTACACACAGTACAGATTTCTGAAAGATGACAGACAGGATCTGCAAGTTCCTGTCTGCCATCTTTCAAAGATCTGCATACACACAGTCCCGACGTTCTCCCTATGAACTTCATAAGGAGAACGCTCGGGACTGTGTGTTTCCATCGGCCGCGCTAACTCCTCTATAGGGAGTCTAGCGCGGCGATGGAAATTTTCGGCCTTTCTCGAACGAGTGTTCGCCGACCCGATCGTTTGGCGGCCGCGCGCTCGTTCGGGAAATGAGCGTACACACATAACGATAAAGCCCCCGATACCGTCGTATACACGTTATCGGGGCTTTATCGTTACTGTGTGTACCCAGCTTAAAGCTATCTATGTCTCAGAGAGGATCATAGAAGAGGTATTGTCATGGTGTTTTCTGTTGGCACGTTTTGGCTATGTCCAAATAAGTGCAAGGAATGGGATACCTAGCTTTACTCTGACTACACCTTAATAGGTCACTATACTCACTCAAACAACTTATTACATTATATGAAACTACAAATTGAGAGAAGTAAATGGTGATACTCACATATTTATCTGTGCTTGCTTTGTCATTCAATGTTGAATTGTTTATGAGTGCTCCTAATTGCACCCCACCTACCTCACTCACTGCCTTCTTGTAGTGTCTCGACACTTATAAGTTCTGCACAGCCTCACCATGGACACTGCTTCTGCTTACACACTCCCCCCTCTCACCCTTTTTTCTTTTCTCTGCTGATTCTCTCTCAGAAACAGGCTGGCAACAGCCAAAGATCCTAGTAAGAGCTCAAGGATGGGATATATAGTTTCTGCTTCTGGAGTGACAGGTCTTTCCTGTAAATGCTGTGATTTCAAATGCTGATTTCTTAGAATCTACAGCTCAGATTTAAATCTGAAAAAGCTTTGAAGTAGTGGGATCTTGCTGTATCTAAAGGTACAATTTTTGAAAACTGTAGTTTTTTAGAGTAAAATGCCCTTTAAGCTATAGGGATCACAATCTATTAATACCAGGGTTCGTTTGCTAACAACTTAATAGAATGGTGAAAGGTTTTGACTCAAAGTTTGGTGACACCAGCATGACTAACCAGGTCATAGGTCAGGGTGACGATTAGGGTATTTAATGAAAACCTCATTGAGGTTTCCAAGAAAGAAAGATTCATAAAGTCTCCAAACTGGTCTTAAAGTAAATTTATGTTTTAGCCTTTATCTTCAAGGATCTTATCTTATGGTCTAGAGAAAACTAATCAAAAAAAGCAGATGAAAAGGTTTTTTTCAACTGAGTTTGAGGTGAATCAAAAAATTGGACTCTCCAAGGGCTTCAAGGAATACAAAAAGAAAACATTCCATTATGAGGCGTTCAAAGCAAAAAAATTGATGAGGACAATAACAGTGGGAGGCCAGAAGTACATAAACAAGGCCTGACCTAAAAATTACAAGAAAGAGAGGACAGAATCTGTTACAAATCCAGGGAATAGACAACCATGATCTATGATATATATGAAAGAAAAAGCAAATGGAGACTATATGATGCCGGCCCAATTTTCTAATATATTAGGGCTTATAAATTATATAATAAGCTTTAGTCAGATGTTCCCCCATCCCCTCCTGTCTTCCTGTTTCTTCCAGGTATCAGAAGTCAGTCATGGCCATCACCACTAATGCCAAGACCAAAGACTGAGCCGCCTCCTCTGAGCAGAAACCAATCAAACATAGATTTTTGTTTGCCTACTGCAGTTAGATGCTATCTGATTGGTTGTTGCAGATTATTAGCACTGACAAATGTTTGCAGCTCCTTATTCATATGCTCTACACAGATTGAAACTTCTGTTTAAAAGATTTTGTGTTTTTTTATAAGTTGCTAATTGCACAAGGCATCTCATTCACTCTTCTTGCATCCCACTCAGTTGCCAGTAATTGGCCTCTAACAAATGAAGCCTTAAAGGGCAAAGTGAAAGTAGCAAGACGGGGGCTGGAAAAGTTTTATTTTCCTTGCTATAGCTGTTCTTTAAAGACAGACTTAAGGACATATTCACCTCCTAAAAACACTTTCAATTTGGGGAGTAAAGATTTTTCAATGGTAGACCTGCTTTAAGAAGGGATCTTATTACCCAGGAACTGCACTGTTAAGCATGTTACACACACCATTCAACTTTTCCTCCTGACTGACCATTCGGCTCTTTTGACTGGTCCACTAGGAGGAAGGACTGATGGTTGCGACATAGAGGACTGCACGATCAGACGTGATTTTCCACCAGTCCAATCGTCCTTTCATCCGATTTGGACGAACAGTCGGTCGGACATGGGCAAAAACGCATGTGATTATTTTGGCCCGATCTATCGGTCGATCATACACGATATTGCATTGTGTGTACCAGCCTTAAGCCTCGTACACACACTCGATTTTTTGAGCGTGGCATAACCCCGACGGCAGAGTGGTACACCCGACGAACGGCTGTATTGGAAAGAGAATGCGCCTGAGAATGTGTGTATGCGCCTGTCAGGGGTCGTTCGTTGATCCGCTACTTATTATGTCAGATAAGTGACCAGTGGAAAAGGTCTGTACCATTCATTTGATGTTATTTTATTGTTAACTAAGCAGGGTACACACAGTAAGATAAAGCCCCGTCACCATCTGGGCTTAATCGGTACTGTTGGTACCTTCGTTTCCCAAATGACGCGCACCCGACGAACGATCGGGTCGGGAAAGACCGAAAATTTCCCCTATAGAGGAGTCTGGCCGCGGCCGAGGGCACACACAGTTTGAGCGTTCTCCCTATGATATGTAAGGGAAAACGCTTGAGACTGTGTGTTTTCCCTCGGCTTGCAAATCCTGTCTGTCATCTTTCCCTGATCTGTACTGTGTGTACCCAGCTTCAGTCAACAAAAAGGCTCGGGGGTCTGTGTAAAATCTATGTGTGTACGAACCTAAAGAAATAACACTGTTACTTTATAAACTATGCAGTGCCTTATTAGCAAAACTGACAAATAAAGGCTTATTTTAATTAAGAGGAGGTCCAGGTGTGTATACCCCAGACCCTTCACTTGATGACATATGTTAAGTAATATACAATGTCACTCACCGCTTCCTCTCTGTGTTCTTGGTGCCGCTTGCAACCAAACCCTTTGATGGGTGTAATCAAAGCAGTCAACAATAGAGCTCCAACGGCCCACCAGACCAATCAAATAGCCATGTTCCCAAAGGTTAAAAACAGCAATTTATTATTAGTACATGCAAACAAATTGAACCCACCTTACGCTTTTTCGAGACGGTCACAGCTCCTACTCATAGGCTTTTATGGCCACCCCAGGAATTGTCAACATTAAACGTATCTGTGGCAGAGCAGGATTATTCATTGGCAACTTATGGTGCCCATAACCTAAAGATCGTGGAAATACTATGTTGGGATATTCCAATACAGTAGGATGTCGGATTGTATATAGGCAATCCTACCATAGAATTTCCTACAGGCACAGTTGAAAAACTCATGTGCGATGAATGCCCATTTCCGATGATAATCATGTGCGTGAGGCCGTGGTTAAACGCATGCTGACTTTTGATCTTACTACGCTACACATTCCGATTTTTTTTCCATTCCAGGTGATTGGCTGCTCTGCACCCTAAATCATACACGTGCAATCCTTGCCCTGACAGATGACCCATGACGCACATGGGCGCCGAATTTCCATTTCGGGCGATAATCGCACGTGTATGCTTTCCATCAGGCGTCGTTTATTGATCCGCCCTACAGAACGCACATACACATGCTTTTATCGTCCTAATTTAATGTTGTATGTTTGTGAAGGTTCTCATTCATCCGGTCTGGTATATCTGTTGTATTCAATTAGATCAACTGGACTTGAAGTTTAGTTCTGAAGACGTTTCGCTAGTCATCCGACTGGCTTTCTCAATTCAGAATGACTTGTACAAGAATCTGTGGCAATTATGTACCCTGGAAAATCCCAATTAGCATATCACAGATTGTAATGTTAACATATTGGCGAAGGAACGTGACTGGTTCAAGAAGAGATTTAAGAGGGCCATTTATGTCAATAAAGAAACCAAGCCTAAATAGAGGTGGGGGGTTCGACACCAACTGTCTGCCATGTACAATGCTGTTTAACACCTTACTCTGGGCGTTCCTATACCACCTCTTAGCCACTATCCAATCACGCCCTTAACACCTGGCTGTGATATGCTATTGGGATTTTCCAGGGTACTAATTGCCACAGATTCTTGTACAAGTCATTCTGAATTGAGAAAGCCAGTCGGATGACTAGCGAAACGTCTTCAAGAACTAAACTTCAAGTCCAGTTGATCTAATTGAATACAACAGATATACTAATTTAATGTTCGTCGGCCGTATGCGTCGGGCAAAGATCGTACGTGCGTACAAGCTTTAGAATGCACCCATAGCAAATACTTAACAAAGGATTCTGGGTAGGGCAGTTTACATTGATGGGCGAATAAACATACATTTTTCCCTTTAACTGTGCTATCCCTTACAGCAGGGACGGGAATACCCCAGAACTACAACTCCCGGAATTCTTACTAGAGAGACAGAAAACCAGGAGAGAAAAGAGGCTCGCTGCTTATCTAGCCAAGGCCGGGGCAACGAATGACGCAAAAGCGGGGGGCTCGTCACGTGCCATGTCACCGCTCAACGAGGGGGCGGGGTCGCTGTTTCACATGCAAATTAGCTTTGGTTATCCCTTACTAATAATCTACCTGCCGTTCCGTCAAGTTCTTTCGTGATTGGAGGACGTTTGCTGTCGCATTTGACCCGACACGCCCCAAACCCCACCCCTCGGAAAGACAGACAAAGTTTAATACAAATAAAGACCCGCGCCGCGGATGGACAAGGCGTCTGACGTCAGTAATCTGGCCCACCCTCTCCGCCAATGGCCCGGCCCCAGATGTCTCCCTCCGCTCCTCCTACGGCGCGCGTGCACGTTCGCGGCTCCAGACCAGACATTGCGCGCTACGCCTCGCCCGTTTTCGCCGCGCGCGTGAGGCGCTGAAATCTCCGCCTGAGCCTCGACCACCCTTTCCGCTGTTTTTCAGGGGGGGGAGGGGAAAAGAACCACCGGGGGGGGGACCGGACCTTTGTCCCTCCTCCACCCCTTCCCGGGACCATGACATCGAAATCCCGCCCGGGTTGACGGATTTGCTCCAGGGTTACACAGTGAGGTTTTACGCCAGGAGCCGCCCGACTCCTGGAATTCGCCGTCCAGTATTTCACCCGCCTGAAGGAGAGCCGGGGGCCGCGTGATGGAGGGGCCGCGACCCCCTCTCCGGACTCACCCCCGGGTCGTCAACTTCGACGGGGAACCGATGCAGACAGAGTCTAATGGGGGCAGGAGAGGAGGAAGAAGAGGAGACGACGCAACTCCGATTTGAACGTAGAGGCCGTTGTAGATTTCTCTGTCTGTGTCACGTCGAGTGGGAGCTGCCACCCTGTCCAACCTGCTGTGTGAGGGTGCAAATCTACAGGAGTCAATTGGTGGATGGAGGACTGCCATGTAGATGTTAATCATGTTGTGATAGAAGTGCTGCAACTACCTGAACATGAAGTGTCAGTTGGTGTATGGAGGAGCTCCATGTAGATTGTTATATCATGTTGTGATAGTGCTGCAGAACTTCCTGGACTGGAGTGTCAGTTGTTGTATGGAGGAGCTGCCATGTAGATTGTTATATCATGTTATATAAGTGCACAGAACTTCCTGAACATGGGGTGTCAGTTTGTGGAGGAAGAGCTGCCATGTAGATTGTTTTCTGCAGCACTATCACAACATGATATAACAATCTACATGGCAGCTCTTCCGTCCACAAACTAACACCCCATGTTCAGGAAGTTCTGTAGCACTATATATAACATGATATTCTGTAGCACTATATATAACATGATATAACAATCTACATGGCAGCTCTTCCGTCCACAAACTGACACCCCATGTTCAGGAAGTTCTGTAGCACTATATATAACATGATATGAGGGGCGCCCCATAATCGTTTCGCTCGGTGGAGCATGATTTCTAGTTACACACTGTTGCCTTATCCTCAGTGCACTTATTGTCCTTACTTCTTATTAAAGCTGAACAAACGTAACAAGATGCTGCAAAACCAGAAGGCCTTGTTTTATTTGTTTCTAAACCCAGTCCGAGACAATTGGTTAGTGGTTGAGTGAGTCTCAAATTTTCCCAGAACAAGATGTTTGTCACCCAGGCTAAAGCGGCCTTAAGCCGACCTTGCTATGGACCCATTCCGTGTTGGCTTTCCCAAGTAAACTTAGCAGTGTTATTTAGCAGGGTGTGTATAGAACTATACAGAAAGACAGTTGTTATATTGGCTCATTATCCAACTTTAAGGGTATCTCCACTGCTTATAAACTTTTTTTGCTATTCAGTTTTTATGAGGAACAAAGGTAAGGTACCCGATCGCTCACTCCTCCGCCGCATAGTCTGACAGGTCCCGACTCCCTTAGTACGCCATGTGCAAGTGCGATGTGCATAGAATACAGAGTCCGTCGGGACCTGTCAGACTACGAGCGGAGGAGCAAGTGATCGGGTAGTTCCTTACCTTTTCTCCCAGCTCCTGCAAGTTAATGGAAGAACTCTACCTCCTGTTCTTTTTTTTGCAGTGGAGATACCCTTTAACATTCACCATTCACTATTATACCATAAAGTGCCAAGACCCACTATAGTGACATCGAGTGTACATCGTACCATCACTATTTAACCATACCAAACTTCTTTATATTTTCCTTGTCCCCTTTTTTCCCCTCATTTTGAAAACACACTCCCATTTTAAAATATTAAATCTAATATGTGGGGTTCTGGGTAAAATGTTTATAAACCCCCACTTCCCAAACATGTAATGTTGAGTTAGGGCTAGCCAGACTAATGCGTTTTTAGCGCGTTTGCGCGCGCAATTTTGTTTAAAATGGAAATCATTGCAGGGAACGCAAACATTCCCATGATTTCCAATGCGCATGCTATGCGCATACATTTTGCGCACCTTTTTTAACGCAAACACATGCATTTTATAATATTAAATTACAAAGGGCTGTGAGCGAATTGGTTGGTTATAGTGAGGCCTGAGCCTTAACATGGAGTTAACTCCATATTTCTGGGGCCTGCCCTGTTTTCTATTAATGGCACAGCCACCCAATGCGCTACTTAGTGTGAAAAACACATTATTTCAAAGTAGGCATTACCTGCTGTGCTCCTTACTTGTCTCGTTCACCGCCTTGCAGTAACTCACGGTAAGTTTGTACAGCACCTTGCAGACCGTAAAGGTAAGGAGTGCAGAAAGTGCCACCAGTAAGCTGGGTACACACAGTACAGATTTCTGAAAGATGACAGACAGGATCTGCAAGTTCCTGTCTGCCATCTTTCAAAGATCTGCATACACACAGTCCCGAGCGTTTCTCCCTATGAACTTCATAAGGAGAACGCTCGGGACTGTGTGTTTTCCATCGGCCGCGCTAGACTCCTCTATAGGGAGTCTACGCGGCCCGATGGAAATTTTCGGCCTTTCTCGAACGAGTGTTCGGCCGACCCGATCGTTTGGCGGCCGCGCGCTCGTTCGGGAAATGAGCGTACACACAAACGATAAAGCCCGCCGATACCGTCGTCGATCGACGTATCGGGCTTTATCGTTACTGTGTGTACCCAGCTTAAAGCTATCTATGTCTCAGAGAGGATCATAGAAGAGTATTGTCATGGTGTTTCTGTTGCACGTTTGGCTATGTCCAAATAATGGCAAGGAATGGGATACCTAGCTTTACTCTGACTACACCTTAATAGGTCACTATACTCACTCACAACCTTATTACATTATATGAAACTACAAATTGAGAGAAGTAAATGGTGACTCACATATTTATCTGTGCTTGCTTTGTCATTCAATGTTGAATTGTTTAATGAGTGCTCCTAATTGCACCCCACCTACCTCACTCACTGCCTTCTTGTAGTGTCTGCGACACTTATAAGTTCTGCCAGCCTCACCATGGACACTGCTCTGCTTACACATCTCCCCCCTCTCACCCTTTTTTCTTTTCTCTGCTGATTCTCTCTCAGAAACAGTGCTGGCAGACACCAAAGATCCTAGTAAGAGCTCAAGGATGGGATATATAGTTTCTTCTTCTGGTGACAGGTCTTTCCCTGTAAATGCTGTGATTTCAAATGCTGATTTCTTAGAATCTACAGCTCAGATTTAAAATTTAAAAAGCTTTGAAGTAGTGGGTCTTGCTGTATCTAAAGGTACAATTTTTGAAAACTGTATGTTTTTAGAGTAAAATGCCCTTTAAGCTATAGGGATCACAATCTATTAATACCAGGTTCGTTTTGCTAACAACTTAATAGAATGGTGAAGGTTGTGACTCAAAGTTTGGTGACACCAGCATGACTAACCAGGTCATAGGTCAGGTGGACAGATTAGGGTATTTAATGAAAACCTCATTTGAGGTTTCCAAGAAAGAAAGATTCATAAAGTCTCCAAACTGGTCTTAAAAGTAAATTTATGTTTTGCCTTTATCTTCAGGATCTTATCTTATGGTCTAGAGAAAACTAATCAAAAAAGCAATGAAAAGGTTTTTTTCAACTGAGCTTTGAGGTGAATCAAAAATTGGACTCTCCAAGGGCTTCAAGGAATACAAAAAAAACATTCCATTATTGGAGCGTTCAAAGCAAAAAAATATGATGAGGACAATAAACAGTGGAGGCCAGAAGTACATAAACAAGGCCTGACCTAGAAAAAATTACAAGAAAAGAGGACAGAATCTGTTACAAATCCAGGAATAACAACCATGATCTATGATATATATGAAGAAAAAGCAAATGGAGACTATATGATGCCTTGGCCCAATTTTCTAATATATTAGGGCTTATATAATTATATATAAGCTTAAGTCAGATGTTCCCCCATCCCCTCCTGTCTCCTGTTTCTCTTCCAGGTATCAGAAGTCAGTCATGGCCATCACCACTAATGCCAAGACCAAAGACTGAGCCGCCTCCTCTGAGCAGAAACCAATCAAACAATAGATTTTTGTTTGCCTACTGCAGTTAGATGCTATCTGATTGGTTGTTGCAGATTATTAGCACTGACAAATGTTTGCAGCTCCTTATTCATATCTCTACACAGATTGAAACTTCTGTTTAAAAGATTTTGTGTTTTTTTATAAAGTTGCTAATTGCACAGGCATCTCATTCACTCTTCTTGCATCCCACTCAGTTCCAGTAATGGTCCTCTAACAAATGAAGCCTTAAAGGGCAAAGTGAAAGTAGCAAGACGGGGCTGGAAAAGTTTTATTTTCCTTGCTATAGCTGTTCTTTAAAGACAGACTTAAAGGACATATTCACCTCCTAAAAACACTTTCCTAATTTGGGGGAGTAGATTTTTCAATGGTAGACCGGCCTTTAAGAAGGGATCTTATTACCCAGGAACTGACTGTTAAGCATGTTACACACATTTCAACTTTTCCTCCTGACTGACCATTCGGCTCTTTTTGACGGTCCACTAGGAGGAAGGACTGATGGTTGCGACATAGAGGACTGCACGATCAGACGTGATTTTCCACCATGCCCAATCGTCCTTTCATCCGATTTGGACGAACAGTCGTCGGACTGGGCAAAAACGCATGTGATTATTTTGGCCCGATCTATCGGTCGTCATACCGAAATATTGCATGTGTGTTACCACCTTAAGCCTCGTACACACACTCGATTTTTTGAGCGTGGCATAACCCCGACGGCAGAGTGGTACACCCGACGAACGAACGGCTGTATTGGAAGAGAATGCGCCTGAGAATTTGTGTATGCGCCTGTCAGGGGTCGTTCGTTGATCCCTACTTATTATGTCAGATAAGTGACCAGTGGAAAGGCTGTACCATTCATTTGATGTTATTTATTGTTAACTTAAGCAGGGTACACACAGTAATGATAAAGCCCCGTCACCATCTGGCTTTATCGTTACTGTTGTTACCTTCGTTTCCCAAATGAGCGCGCAGGCCGACGAACGATCGGGTCGGGAAAGACCGAAAATTTCCCCTATAGAGGAGTCTGCCGCGGCCGAGGGAAACACACAGTTTGGAGCGTTCTCCCTATGATATGTTATGGAAAACGCTTGAGACTGTGTGTTTCCCTCGGCTTGCAAATCCTGTCTGTCATCTTTCCCTGATCTGTACTGTGTGTACCCAGCTTCAGTCAAACAAAGGCTCGGGGGTCTGGTAAAATCTTATGTGTGTACAACCTAAAGAAATAAACACTGTTACTTTATAAACTATGCAGTGCCTTATTAGCAAAACTGACAAATAAAGGCTTATTTTAATTAAGAGGAGTCCAGGTGTGTATACCCCAGACCCTTCACTTGATGACATATGTTAAGTAATATACAATGGTCACTCCCGCTTCCTCTCTGTGTCTTGGTGCCGCTTGCAACCAACCCTTGATGGGTTCGTAGATCAAAGCAGTCAACAAATAGAGCTCCAACGGCCCACACCAGACCAATCAAATAGCCATGTTCCCAAAGGTTAAAACAGCAAGTTATTATTAGTACATGCAAACAATTGAACCCACCTTACGCGTTTCGAGACGGTCACAGCTCCTACTCATAGGCTTTTATGGCCACCCCAGGAATTGTCAACATTAAACGTATCTGTGGCAAGCAGGATATTCATTAGGCAACTTATGGTGCCCATAGACCTAAAGATCGTGGAAATACTATGTTGGGATATTCCAATACAGTAGGATTGTCGGATTGTATATAGGCAATCCTACCATAGAATTTCCTACAGGCACAGTTGAAAAACTCATGTGCGATGAATGCCCATTTCCGATGATAATCATTGTGCGTGAGGCCGTGGTTAAACGCATGTCTGACTTTTGATCTTACTACGCTCACATTCCGATTTTTTTTCCATTCCAGGTGATTGGCTGCTCTGCACCCTAAGATTCATACACGTGCAATCCTTGCCCTGACAGATGACCCATGACGCACATGGGCGCCGAATTTCCATTTCGGGCGATAATCGCACGTGTATGCGTTCCATCAGGCGTCGTTTATTATCCGCCCTACAGAACGCACATACACATGCTTTAATCGTCCTAATTTAATGTTGTATGTTTGTGAAGGTTCTCATTCATCCAGGTCATGGTATATCTGTTTGTATCAATTAGATCAACTGGACTTGAAGTTTAGTTCTTGAAGACGTTTCGCTAGTCATCCGACTGGCTTTCTCAATTCGAATGACTTGTACAAGATCTGTGGCAATTATTTCCCTGGAAAATCCCAATTAGCATATCACAGATTGTAATGTTAACATATTGGCGAAGGAACGTGACTGGTTCAAGAGAGATGTTAAGGAGGCCATTATTGTCAAATAAGAAACCAAGCCTAAATAGAGGTGGGGGGGTTCGACACCAACTGTCTGCCATGTACAATGCTGTTTTAAACACCTTACTCTGGGCGTTCCTATAACACCTCTTAGCCACTATCCAATCACGCCCTTAACACCTGGCTGTGATATGCTATTGGGATTTTCCAGGGTACATAATTGCCACAGATTCTTGTACAAGTCATTCTGAATTGAGAAAGCCAGTCGGTTGACTAGCGAAACGTCTTCAAGAACTAAACTTCAAGTCCATTTGATCTAATTGAATACAACAGATATACTAATTTAATGTTCGTCGGCCGTATGCGTCGGGCAAAGATCGTACGTGCGTACAAGGCTTAGAATGCACCCACAAATACTTAACAAGGATTCTGGGTATGGCATTTTTACATTGATGGGCGAATAAACATACATTTTTCCCTTTAACTGGCTATCCCTTACAGCAGGGACGGGAATACCCCAGAACTACAACTCCCGAATTTCTACTAGAGAGACAGAAAACCAGGAGAGGAAAAGAGGCTCGCTGCTTATCTAGCCAAGGCCGGGGCAACGAATGACGCAAAGAGGCGGGGCCTCGTCACGTGCCAATGTCACCGCTCAACGAGGGGGCGGGGTCGCTGGTTCGACATGCAAATTACTTTGGTTATCCCTTACTAATAATCTACTGCCGTTCCGTCAAGTTCTTTCTGATTGGAGGACGTTTGCTGTCGCATTTGACCCGACACGCCCCAAACCCCACCCCTCGGAAAGACAAGACAAAAGTTTAATACAAATAAAGACCCGGCCGGCGATGGACAAGGCGTCTGACGTCAGAATCTGGCCCACCCTCTCCGCCAATGGCCCGCCCCCAGATGTCTCCCTCCGCCTCCTCCTACGGCGCGCGTGCACGTTCCGCGCTCCAGACCAGATCATTGCGCGCTACGCCGTCGCCCGGTTTTCGCTCGCGCTCGCGTGAGGCGCTGAAATCTCCGCCTGACCTCGACCACCCTTTCCGCTGTTTTTCAGGGGGGGGGAGGGGAAAAGAACCACCGAGGGGGGACCGGAGCCTTTGTCCCTCCTCCACCCCCTTCCCGGGGACCATGAGCATCGAAATCCCGCCCGGGTTGACGGATTTGCTCCAGGGTTACACAGTGGAGGTTTTACGCCAGAGGCCGCCCGACCTCCTGGAATTCGCCGTCCAGTATTTCACCCGCCTGAAGGAGAGCCGGGGGCCGCGTGATGGAGGGGCCGCGACCCCTCTCCGGACTCACCCCCGGGTCGTCAACTTCACGGGGAACCGATGCAGACAGAGTCTAATGGGGGCGAGGAGGAGGAGGAAGAAGAGGAGGACGACGACGACTCCGATTTTGAACGTAAGAGGCCGTTTGTAGATTTCTCTGTCTGTGTCACGTCGAGTGGGAGCTGCCACCCTGTCCAACCTGCTGTGTGATGGTGCAAATCTACAGAGTCAATTGGTGGATGGAGGAGCTGCCATGTAGATGTGTTAAATCATGTTGTGATGATAGTGCTGCAGAACTACCTGAACATGAGTGTCAGTTGGTGTATGGAGGAGCTGCCATGTAGATTGTTATATCATGTTGTGATAGTGCTGCAGAACTTCCTGGACATGGAGTGTCGTTGGTGTATGGAGGAGCTGCCATGTAGATTGTTAACATGATATAACAATCTACATGGCAGCTCCTCCATACACCAACTGACACTCCATGTCCAGGAAGTTCTGCAGCACTATCACAACATGATATAACAATCTACATGGCAGCTCCTCCATACACCAACTGACACTTCATGTTCAGGTAGTTCTGCAGCACTATCTATCACAACATGATTTAACAATCTACATGGCAGCTCCTCCATCCACCAATTGACTCCTGTAGATTTGCACCATCACACAGCAGGTTGGACAGGGTGGCAGCTCCCACTCGACGTGACACAGACAGAGAAATCTACAACGGCCTCTTACGTTCAAAATCGGAGTCGTCGTCGTCCTCCTCTTCTTCCTCCTCCTCCTCGCCCCCATTAGACTCTGTCTGCATCGGTTCCCCGTCGAAGTTGACGACCCGGGGGTGAGTCCGGAGAGGGGTCGCGGCCCCTCCATCACGCGGCCCCCGGCTCTCCTTCAGGCGGGTGAAATACTGGACGGCGAATTCCAGGAGGTCGGGCGGCCTCTGGCGTAAAACCTCCACTGTGTAACCCTGGAGCAAATCCGTCAACCCGGGCGGGATTTCGATGCTCATGGTCCCCGGGAAGGGGGTGGAGGAGGGACAAAGGCTCCGGTCCCCCCCTCGGTGGTTCTTTTCCCCTCCCCCCCCTGAAAAACAGCGGAAAGGGTGGTCGAGGCTCAGGCGGAGATTTCAGCGCCTCACGCGAGCGGCGAAAACCGGGCGACGGCGTAGCGCGCAATGATCTGGTCTGGAGCCGCGAACGTGCACGCGCGCCGTAGGAGGAGGCGGAGGGAGACATCTGGGGCCGGGCCATTGGCGGAGAGGGTGGGCCAGATTACTGACGTCAGACGCCTTGTCCATCCGCCGGCGCGGTCTTTATTTGTATTAAACTTTTGTCTTGTCTTTCCGAGGGGTGGGGTTTGGGGCGTGTCGGGTCAAATGCGACAGCAAACGTCCTCCAATCAGAAAGAACTTGACGGAACGGCAGGTAGATTATTAGTAAGGGATAACCAAAGCTAATTTGCATGTCGAACCAGCGACCCCGCCCCCTCGTTGAGCGGTGACATTGGCACGTGACGAGGCCCCGCCTCTTTGCGTCATTCGTTGCCCCGGCCTTGGCTAGATAAGCAGCGAGCCTCTTTTCCTCTCCTGGTTTTCTGTCTCTCTAGTAAGAATTCCGGGAGTTGTAGTTCTGGGGTATTCCCGTCCCTGCTGTAAGGGATAGCACAGTTAAAGGGAAAAATGTATGTTTATTCGCCCATCAATGTAAAACTGCCATACCCAGAATCCTTTGTTAAGTATTTGCTATGGGTGCATTCTAAAGCCTTGTACGCACGTACGATCTTTGCCCCGACGCATACGGCCGACGAACATTAAATTAGTATATCTGTTGTATTCAATTAGATCAACTGGACTTGAAGTTTAGTTCTTGAAGACGTTTCGCTAGTCATCCGACTGGCTTTCTCAATTCAGAATGACTTGTACAAGAATCTGTGGCAATTATGTACCCTGGAAAATCCCAATTAGCATATCACAGCCAGGTGTTAAGGGCGTGATTGGATAGTGGCTAAGAGGTGTTATAGGAACGCCCAGAGTAAGGTGTTAAAACAGCATTGTACATGGCAGACAGTTGGTGTCGAACCCCCCCCCTCTATTTAGGCTTGGTTTCTTATTTGACAATAATGGCCTCCTTAACATCTCTCTTGAACCAGTCACGTTCCTTCGCCAATATGTTAACATTACAATCTGTGATATGCTAATTGGGATTTTCCAGGGAAATAATTGCCACAGATCTTGTACAAGTCATTCGAATTGAGAAAGCCAGTCGGATGACTAGCGAAACGTCTTCAAGAACTAAAAACTTCAAGTCCAGTTGATCTAATTGAATACAACAGATATACCATGACCTGGATGAATGAGAACCTTCACAAACATACAACATTAAATTAGGACGATAAAAGCATGTGTATGTGCGTTCTGTAGGGCGGATCAATAAACGACGCCTGATGGAACGCATACACGTGCGATTATCGCCCGAAATGGAAATTCGGCGCCCATGTGCGTCATGGGTCATCTGTCAGGGCAAGGATTGCACGTGTATGAATCTTAGGGTGCAGAGCAGCCAATCACCTTGGAATGGAAAAAAAATCGGAATGTGTAGCGTAGTAAGATCAAAAGTCAGACATGCGTTTAACCACGGCCTCACGCACATGATTATCATCGGAAATGGGCATTCATCGCACATGAGTTTTTCAACTGTGCCTGTAGGAAATTCTATGGTAGGATTGCCTATATACAATCCGACAATCCTACTGTATTGGAATATCCCAACATAGTATTTCCACGATCTTTAGGTCTATGGGCACCATAAGTTGCCTAATGAATAATCCTGCTCTGCCACAGATACGTTTAATGTTGACAATTCCTGGGGTGGCCATAAAAGCCTATGAGTAGGAGCTGTGACCGTCTCGAAACGCGTAAGGTGGGTTCAATTTGTTTGCATGTACTAATAATAACTTGCTGTTTTTAACCTTTGGGAACATGGCTATTTGATTGGTCTGGTGTGGGCCGTTGGAGCTCTATTTGTTGACTGCTTTGATCTACGAACCCATCAAAGGGTTTGGTTGCAAGCGGCACCAAGAACACAGAGAGGAAGCGGTGAGTGACCATTGTATATTACTTAACATATGTCATCAAGTGAAGGGTCTGGGGTATACACACCTGGACCTCCTCTTAATTAAAATAAGCCTTTATTTGTCAGTTTTGCTAATAAGGCACTGCATAGTTTATAAAGTAACAGTGTTTATTTCTTTAGGTTCGTACACACATAAGATTTTTACCAGACCCCCGAGCCTTTTGTTTGACTGAAGCTGGGTACACACAGTACAGATCAGGGAAAGATGACAGACAGGATTTGCAAGCCGAGGGAAACACACAGTCTCAAGCGTTTTCCCTATACATATCATAGGGAGAACGCTCCAAACTGTGTGTTTCCCTCGGCCGCGGCAGACTCCTCTATAGGGGAAATTTTCGGTCTTTCCCGACCCGATCGTTCGTCGGCCTGCGCGCTCATTTGGGAAACGAAGGTACACACAGTACCGATAAAGCCCAGATGGTGACGGGGCTTTATCATTACTGTGTGTACCCTGCTTAAGTTAACAATAAAATAACATCAAATGAATGGTACAGACCTTTTCCACTGGTCACTTATCTGACATAATAAGTAGCGGATCAACGAACGACCCCTGACAGGCGCATACACACATTCTCAGGCGCATTCTCTTCCAATACAGCCGTTCGTCGGGTGTACCACTCTGCCGTCGGGGTTATGCCACGCTCAAAAAATCGAGTGTGTGTACGAGGCTTAAGGCTGGTACACACAATGCAATATTTCGGTATGATCGACCGATAGATCGGGCCAAAATAATCACATGCGTTTTTGCCCATGTCCGACCGACTGTTCGTCCAAATCGGATGAAAGGACGATTGGACATGGTGGAAAATCACGTCTGATCGTGCAGTCCTCTATGTCGCAACCATCAGTCCTTCCTCCTAGTGGACCAGTCAAAAGAGCCGAATGGTCAGTCAGGAGGAAAAGTTGAATGGTGTGTAACATGCTTAACAGTCAGTTCCTGGGTAATAAGATCCCTTCTTAAAGGGCAGGTCTACCATTGAAAAATCTTTACTCCCCCAAATTAGGAAAGTGTTTTTAGGAGGTGAATATGTCCTTTAAGTCTGTCTTTAAAGAACAGCTATAGCAAGGAAAATAAAACTTTTCCAGCCCCCGTCTTGCTACTTTCACTTTGCCCTTTAAGGCTTCATTTGTTAGAGGACCATTACTGGACACTGAGTGGGATGCAAGAAGAGTGAATGAGATGCCTTGTGCAATTAGCAACTTTATAAAAAAACACAAAATCTTTTAAACAGAAGTTTCAATCTGTGTAGAGCATATGAATAAGGAGCTGCAAACATTTGTCAGTGCTAATAATCTGCAACAACCAATCAGATAGCATCTAACTGCAGTAGGCAAACAAAAATCTATTGTTTGATTGGTTTCTGCTCAGAGGAGGCGGCTCAGTCTTTGGTCTTGGCATTAGTGGTGATGGCCATGACTGACTTCTGATACCTGGAAGAAACAGGAAGACAGGAGGGGATGGGGGAACATCTGACTAAAGCTTATTATATAATTATATAAGCCCTAATATATTAGAAAATTGGGCCAAGGCATCATATAGTCTCCATTTGCTTTTTCTTTCATATATATCATAGATCATGGTTGTCTATTCCCTGGATTTGTAACAGATTCTGTCCCTCTCTTTCTTGTAATTTTTTCTAGGTCAGGCCTTGTTTATGTACTTCTGGCCTCCCACTGTTTATTGTCCTCATCATATTTTTTTGCTTTGAACGCTCCAATAATGGAATGTTTTCTTTTTGTATTCCTTGAAGCCCTTGGAGAGTCCAATTTTTTGATTCACCTCAAAGCTCAGTTGAAAAAAACCTTTTCATCTGCTTTTTTTGATTAGTTTTCTCTAGACCATAAGATAAGATCCTTGAAGATAAAGGCTAAAACATAAATTTACTTTTAAGACCAGTTTGGAGACTTTATGAATCTTTCTTTCTTGGAAACCTCAAATGAGGTTTTCATTAAATACCCTAATCTGTCCACCTGACCTATGACCTGGTTAGTCATGCTGGTGTCACCAAACTTTGAGTCAAAACCTTTCACCATTCTATTAAGTTGTTAGCAAAACGAACCCTGGTATTTAATAGATTGTGATCCCTATAGCTTAAAGGGCATTTTTACTCTAAAAACATACAGTTTTCAAAAATTGTACCTTTAGATACAGCAAGATCCCACTACTTCAAAGCTTTTTCAGATTTTAAATCTGAGCTGTAGATTCTAAGAAATCAGCATTTGAAATCACAGCATTTACAGGGAAAGACCTGTCACTCCAGAAGCAGAAACTATATATCCCATCCTTGAGCTCTTACTAGGATCTTTGGCTGTCTGCCAGCACTGTTTCTGAGAGAGAATCAGCAGAGAAAAGAAAAAAGGGTGAGAGGGGGGAGATGTGTAAGCAGAGCAGTGTCCATGGTGAGGCTGTGCAGAACTTATAAGTGTCGCAGACACTACAAGAAGGCAGTGAGTGAGGTAGGTGGGGTGCAATTAGGAGCACTCATTAAACAATTCAACATTGAATGACAAAGCAAGCACAGATAAATATGTGAGTATCACCATTTTACTTCTCTCAATTTGTAGTTTCATATAATGTAATAAGTTGTTTGAGTGAGTATAGTGACCTATTAAGGTGTAGTCAGAGTAAAGCTAGGTATCCCATTCCTTGCACTTATTTGGACATAGCCAAAACGTGCCAACAGAAAACACCATGACAATACTCTTCTATGATCCTCTCTGAGACATAGATAGCTTTAAGCTGGGTACACACAGTAACGATAAAGCCCCGATACCGTCGTATACGACGGTATCGGGGGCTTTATCGTTATGTGTGTACGCTCATTTCCCGAACGAGCGCGCGGCCGCCAAACGATCGGGTCGGCCGAACACTCGTTCGAGAAAGGCCGAAAATTTCCATCGGCCGCGCTAGACTCCCTATAGAGGAGTCTAGCGCGGCCGATGGAAACACACAGTCCCGAGCGTTCTCCTTATGAAGTTCATAGGGAGAACGCTCGGGACTGTGTGTATGCAGATCTTTGAAAGATGGCAGACAGGAACTTGCAGATCCTGTCTGTCATCTTTCAGAAATCTGTACTGTGTGTACCCAGCTTACTGGCTGGCACTTTCTGCACTCCTCTACCTTTACGGTTCTGCAAGGTGCTGTACAAACTTACCGTGAGTTACTGCAAGGCGTGAACGAGACAAGTAAGGAGCACAGCAGGTAATGCCTACTTTGAAATAATGTTGTTTTTCACACTACTAAGTAGCGCATTGGGTGGCTGTGCCATTAATAGAAAACAGGGCAGGCCCCAGAAATATGGAGTTAACTCCATGTTAAGGCTCAGGCCTCACTATAACCAACCAATTCGCTCACAGCCCTTTTGTAATTTAATATTATAAAAATGCATGTGTTTGCGTTAAAAAAGGTGCCCGCAAAATGTATGCGCTATCGCATGCGCATTGGAAATCATGGGAATGTTTGCGTTCCCTGCAATGATTTCCATTTTAAACAAAATTGCGCGCGCAAACGCGCTAAAAACGCATTAGTCTGGCCTAGCCCTAACTCAACATTACATGTTTGGGAAGTGGGGGTTTAATAACATTTTACCCAGAACCCCACATATTAGATCTTAATATTTTAAAATGGGAGTGTTTTCAAAAATGAGGGGAAAAAAGGGGACAAGGAAAATATAAAGAAGTTTGGTATGGTTAAATAGTGATGGTACGATGTCACACTCGATGTCACTATAGTGGGTCTTGGCACTTTTATGGTATAAATAGTGAATGGTGAATGTTAAAGGGTATCTCCACTGCTTAAAAAAAAGAACAGGAGGTAGAGTTCTTCCATTAAACTTGCAGGAGCTGGGAGAAAAGGTAAGGAACTTACCCGATCACTTGCTCCTCCGCTCCGTAGTCTGACAGGTCCCGACGGACTCTGTATTCTATGCACATCGCACTTGCACATGGCGTACTAAGGGAGTCGGGACCTGTCAGACTATGCGGCGGAGGAGTGAGCGATCGGGTACCTTACCTTTGTTCCTCAATAAAACTGAATAGCAAAAAAGTTTATAAGCAGTGGAGATACCCTTAAAGTCTGGATAATGAGCCAATATAACAACTGTCTTTCTGTATAGTTCTATTACACCCTGCTAAATAACACTGCTAAGTTTACTTGGGAAAGCCAACACGGAATGGTCCATAGCAAGGTCGGCTTAAGGCCGCTTTAGCCTTGGGTGACAAAACATCTTGTTCTGGGAATAATATATGAGACTCACTCAACCACTAACCAATTGTCTCAGGACTGTGTTTAGAAAACAAATAAAACAAGGCCTTCTGGTTTTGCAGCATCTTGTTACGTTTGTTCAGCTTTAATAAGAAGTAAGGACAATAAGTGCACCTGACCTGCATAAGTGCAACAGTGTGTAACTAGAAATCACTGCTCCACCGAGCGAAACGATTATGGGGCGCCCCTCCATGCTTCATCTACAAGGAGAAATCCACACGGCCCAATGTGACACCCAAAATCTCTTATGGTAAAACCCTGGAATGTTGCTCCTCATGAAAATGATGTCTGAGCCTTCAAACCTTATAAGATCACAGGTTCAACTAACGGCAGAAAACCACAGCTAAGGAACTGGAACACAGTTAAACAAAAAGCTGAACAACCTGTTCCAAGGCTGAACGTATCAAACCAAAAAAAGTACAGAAGAGGATAGAAACTGAGACTTGTGACAACGCGAATAAGCCACAAAGTTTCAGGGCTATCAACCTACACATGCACTGTACATGATCATACTGCACTAAATGGATATTTTCCCACCATTGGGAAGGAGGGACATTAAACATGCATTTGTAGCAGCGCTGAAATGTAATGATATAAAAGGTTTAGGTGATTCTAATGATGCAATGGGAACCTAAAAAGCTGTAGTTGTTACTTGCTAGTCTGATTTAGTATAGTGTAGAATATTATAGTATGGTATATTATGAGGTTGAATCCAGCTAGTCCAACCTTGAGGTTGAATCCATCTAGTCCAAAATGGGCATCACTGGGCATCACTGCCTTACTTTTATCAACATTTAATCTCGTCTGCCACTTAGCAGCCCGATGTGACAATGTATCTAGATCCCCCTGCAACGATTGCACATCTGAAGGTTTTAATGGTCAAAGTTTTGTGTCATCTGCAAACACAGAGACCTTGCTGACAATACCCACAACATTAATAAACAGATTAAACAGAATTGGCCCCAACACCTTGTGGCACCCCACTTAATAAAGCCCCATTAACAGCTTCTCTCTGCATCAGATCCATCAACCAACTTTCTATCCATGTACAAATGTGCCACCCCAGCCCAACAGACCTTAGCTTATACATAGGACACCTATAGGGGACCTTAGCAAAAATCCCAGTATAATACATCGACTGCTATGCCAAAGTCCAAATTCCTGCACACTTCGTCATAAAAAAGTTTGTTTGACAAGATCTGTTCCTCATAAATCCATGCTGGTTACTACTTGTAATTAGAGATGGGCAAAACTCGGAAGTTTCGTTTCGTTTTCAGGTTTAACGGAACTTGGGAAAAAACAGAAAATCCAAAACCAGAACTTTCGAGGGTTCGGAACATGTTTTGGAGTGTTACTTAATGTACAAGGTTATTTTGGTAACCCTCGAAAATAACATTGAACGCTCAATAACCCTCAAAAATACGGCCGGATTTCGAATTTACGATCGTATTTTTGAGAGTTATCGAATGTTCAAAGTTATTTTCGAGGTTTACTGAAAATAACCTTGTACATTCAGTAACCCTCGAAAATACGTTCCGATATCCGAACAATAAATCCGGTTTTGTACAGAATGTTTGGATTTCGGAACTGAGGGGTTCTGTGTCGGGTGCAAGTCGGACCTGCATCCCATTTCTACTTATATTGTCAGACCTTAAAACACTACAATATGTTCCCATATCAAACTTTCCAGTATGTTCCCTACCACTGAAGTTAAACTTACAGGTCCGTAATTACCAGGCTGTGAACGACTACCTTTTTTGACTAATGGAATTACATCCCCTTTTTTCAATTCTGAGGCACATTTATGGACATGAAGAAATCTGAGAAAATAAGAAACAATGGTCTTTAAAATTGATGGGGCTGTGGGTTCGGCTTCTACTCTTCCATCCATACTCCCCCTGATGTAGGTAACACCTCTTGACTGGTCAAAAGAGGAATGCACCTTTAAAACAAAACAATAGGTCAATTGTCAGTTACCTGCTTCCAACCCCAACTGATATATTTTTTATTACTAACCAAATATTTAAGGATAATTATTGGCAGAGTAAGCTGGCCCCTCCCTCCATGCAGTCAATAAAAGCTGTGACTAATGACATCACAACCAATGATTAACCACACTTTCACCTGCTGCCCCTTCTGCACATGCTCAATCTTATAAAAAGCTCATTGAGTAGAGGGAGGAGGCATATCCCTTTGACAGAAAGGAATAGACCTTATTATTAAATATCTGGTTACACATGCATGTAATAAACTGGTAAAATAGTAGTTGGGATAACAGACAGAAAACTGACCAGTTTATTGTTTAAACGCATGTGCAATAGAAGTGAAGGGCTCCGTTCACACTGCAATGTACTGCGTTGTAAAAAAGAAAAAACAACTGCATGCAGCAGGTTTGAGCATTAACGCACAGCGGTGCCATTAAAAATAATAACTGCCGCTATGCAATAAACCACAAATGCGATGCTCCACTGTGTTAAAAAAAAAACGGGTAGTGGGAACAAAGCCTTAAGGGTAAACATGCCCTTTAAAGGGACACTATACTGAAAAAATGACTTTGCCTCATCTTAATCTATAATTGAATACATGTAAGTAGCACTTACTCTGATTTGCGTGTGTTGCTGCATGCCTTGATCCAGCACACATTTTGTTTAGTAGTATCCCCCTCCCTCTTTTAACCACTCCCACTTCCATCCGACCTGACTTTTTTTCCCACAAACCAACTGTCCAGCCTACACATAGCACACAGCATTCCAACTGTCAAAATTCTGTCACCATTCCAGCTACAGTAAAACTACTCACAGAAGAATAGTTTTTGAGAGCAAGGAACTTGATTGACAGCTGAAATATAAGAAGATTTAGATTGGATATCTAAAGAAATAGAGGGCAGATCAATACAAAAATGATGAGTGGTGGTTGGGAAGAATTCTAGTTTCCAGTTATGGTCAATTTAAAATAACCTATTTTTCGGTATAGACGCCCTTTAATTTAATAATTAGGGCCTAATTTCGAAGTTTTCTTTAGTTCTCAAGATGTGTCTCCTGTGAACCAGAAAAGATTACAGTTTAAGTACCGTACACGGACTGCATATTTGTCTTTTAACAGTTTGAATATCTTATAACAAGGACCAAAAACAATAAGAACTTGAATTGAATCTCCCTGTCTGTATTTTTAAAATTCAAGTTCTTATCGTTAAAAATGGTGCTAATTTTGCCCCAACCAATCAGATCTTAGCTTTTAAATAAGATCTGATTGGTTAAGGTAAAATTAGCACCATTTTTAACGATAAGAACTTTTATTAAATCTGCCTCAGAATGTTTTATAAAGCAGATTTACTTTTCTTACAGAACAATAGAGGTGCGAAATGTGAACTGTGGAGAGCAGCTGGTGGCTGTAAGTAATTATCGGGTAGCAAATGAATGCAAATTACCTCTTCATATTATCGCTGTAACAGAGCAGAGAACATCGTGAATTAAAGGTAAACTGCCCTAATTTACACTGTCGGTTCATATATGCAGTACAGAGGAATTTAGTATACATTACTTCTGTTTGAGCTTTCATTATGGTGCTTATTTAGGTTATGACCTTATATATCACCACTAAACCTTCAGCACATCTCAGACATGTGTCTTTCCTTTCCTTTGTGTCTATGACTGCATTGAATAAGGGCTCTGGGTGATACTCAAACAAACCACTGACAAGTTCCACAAAATAGGCTATAGTTTTGCTCCCACATTTTTACATCTGAAACTACATTCAACAGAGAGGGGAGGAGACCTTACTCCTACCTAATGTTTCATCATCTTAAGCTGGGTACACACACTACAGATCATTGAAAGATGAGAGACAGGATCTGCAAGATCCTTGGATGGGGTCAAGTCATTCTGGCCAAACCAGGTGCGTTCCACTGCGATTCGCTTACCGGAGAACATGCGATCAAACATTTTATTGTGCAATCGCATGTGCTCCGATAATGATGGATTGCCAGCGCACACTATCGCACCGGAATCCAGTCCGTTATAATGTGTCCTCTGCCTTAAGGTGGGTACCGCCATACTCCCTATATAAAGTATATATAAAGTATAGGGAGAACGTTAGTGACCGCCATACTCCCTATATAAAGTATATATAAAGTATAGGGAGAACGTTAGTGACCGCCATACTCCCTATATAAGTATATATAAAGTATAGGGAAACGTTAGTGACCGCCATACTCCCTATATAAAGTATATAAAAGTATAGAGGAGAACGTTAGTGACCGCCATACTCCCTATATAAAGTATAATAAAGTATAGGAGAACGTTAGTGACCGCCATACCCCTATTAAAGTATATATAAGTATAGAGAGAACGTTAGTGAACCGCCATACTCCATATAAAGTATATATAAAGTATAGAGGAACGTTAGTACCGCCATACTCCTATATAAAGTATATATAAGTATAGGAGAACGTTAGTGACCGCCATACTCCCTATATAAAGTATATATAAAGTATAGAGAGAAGTTAGTGACCGCCATACTCCCTAATAAAAAAAAAGAAGAAAATTAATAATTATATATAAAGTATGAGAGAACGTTAGTGACCGCCATACTCCCCATATAAAGTCTATATAAAGTATAGGGAGAACGTTAGTGACTGCCATACTCCCTATATAAAGTATATATAAAGTTAGGGAGAACATTAGTGACCACCATACTCCCTATATAAAGTATATATAAAGTATAGAGGAACGTTAGTGACCGCCATACTCCCTATAAAGTATATATAAAGTATAGAGAGAACGTTAGTGACCGCCATACTCCCTATATAAAGTATTATAAAGTATAGGGAGAACATTAGTGACCACCATACTCCCTATATAAAGTATAAAAAGTATAGAGAGAACGTTAGTGACCGCCATACTCCCCAATAGTCTATATAAAGTATAGAGGAACGTTAGTGACCCCATACTCCCTATATAAAGTAATATAAAAGAGGAGAACGTTAGTGACGGCCATACTCCCTATATAAAGTATATATAAAGTATAGGGAGAACGTTAGTGACCGTCATACTCCCTATATAAAGTATAGGAGAACGTTAGTGACGGCCATACTCCCTATATAAAGTATATATAAAGTATAGGGAGAACGTTAGTGACCGCCATACTCCCTATATAAGTATATATAAAGTATAGGGAGAACGTTAGTGACGGCCATACTCCCATATAAAGTATATAAAGTATAGGAGAGAACGTTAGTGACCGCCATACTCCCCATATAAAGTCTATATAAAGTATAGGGAGAACGTTAGTGACCGCCCATACTCCCTATATAAAGTACATAAAAGTACAGGGAGAACGTTAGTGACCGCCATACTCCCTATATAAGTTTATATAAAGTAAGGGAGAACGTTAATGCCACCATACTCCCTATATAAATTATATATAAGTATAGGGAGAACGTTAGTACCGCCATACTCCTTATATAAAGTATATATAAAGTATGGGAGAACGTAGTGACGGCCATACTCCCTTATAAAGTGTATATAAAGTATAGGGAGAACGTTAGTGACCGCCATACTCCTTTAAAAGTATTATAAAGTATAGGGAGAACGTTAGTGACGGCCATACTCCCTAATAAAGTATATATAAAGTATAGAGAGAGAACGTTAGTGACCGCCATACTCCTATATAGTATATATAAAGTATAGGGAGAACGTTAGTGACGCCATACTCCCTATATAAGTATATAAAGATAGAGAGAACGTTAGTGACCGCCATACTCCTTATATAAAGTATATATAAGTATAGGGAGAACGTTAGTGACAGCCATACTCCCTATATAAATTATATATAAAGTATAGGGAGAACGTTAGTGACCGCCATACTCTTATATAAAGTATTATAGTATAGGGAGAACGTTAGCGACCGCCATACTCCCTATATAAAGTATATATAAAGTATAGGGAGAACGTTGTGACCGCCATACTCCCTAATAAAAGTATATATAGTATAGGGAGAACGTTAGTGCCCGCCATACTCCCTATAAAGTAATATATAAAGTATAGGGAGAACGTTAGTGACCGCCATACTCCCTATATAAAGTATATATAAAGTATAGGGAGAACGTTAGTGACCGCCATACACCCTATATAAAGTATATATAAAGTATAGGGAGAACGTTAGTACCGCCATACTACCTATATAAAGTTATATAAAGTATAGGGAGAACGTTAGTGACGGCCATACTCCCTATATAAAGTTATATAAGTATAGGGAGAACGTTAGTGACTGCCATACTCCCTATATAAAGTATATAAAGTATAGGGAGAACGTTTATGACCGCCATACTCCATAATAAGTATATATAAAGTATAGAGAAACGTAGTGCCCGCCATACTCCTTATTAAGTATTATAAGTATAGTAGAGACGTTAGTGACCGCCATACTCCCTATATAAAGTATATATAAAGTATAGGGAGAACGTTAGTGACTGCCCTCCCTATATAAAGTATATATAAAGTATAGGGAGAACGTTATTGACCGCCATACTCCCTATATAAAGTATATATAAGTATAGGGAACGTTAGTGACTGCCAACTCCCTATATAAGTATATTAAAGTATAGGGAGAACGTTAGTGACCGCCAACTCCCTATATAAATTATATATAAGTATAGGGAGAACGTTAGTGACTGCCATACCCATATAAGTATATATAAGTATAGGGAGAACGGACTGCCCGGCTACTGTCAAGCAGCCTGTCGGTATGGGGATGATTAATAAATCCTGTTTGGAGCAATTTATCTAACATGTGAAGGAGGCTATACACAGTAGTAAGCAATACAAACACAGTTACAATAACAGATACAAGTTAAATTGCACATATGCTTGCAATCAACCCCAGTTAAGCTTCAGTTTGTAGCTTTTTTTTCGCAAAGAACCACATTTCTAGTTTTTTAACCATTTAAACCAGACTCTTGGTGTATAATCTCTACGGCCTTAGGAGCCAACACCCTCTTAGCGCAGGTTGGTTTCTTCTTCTGGGAAGTCACCAAGACACAGCACTTGTACTCCATCTACGTCACCAAGTTATTAAAATAATCCTGTTTTTTAATCCTGTAAACAAACCAGAAAGTGTGTTCAAACAAACTGGATTCCTCTACAGAAAACAACCTTCCCGTCCTGCAATAACATTGCAACTAGAGGCACACAACGTACAAAAACAGAGTCATTTTACAATCTGACTATTTATATTATATTTTTTTTATATAGATATTTGTATTTGTGCATTATGTCATTTGTTATGCTCATGTTATAGTCTGTTGTCAGGCCACATCTACCATTAGGCAGAGTGAGGCAGAGTGAATATTTGTCTCAGGCGTCATCCCTGCACTGAAGAAAAAGGCGGCAGAGAGGCAGTGGTGAAAAAAAATTTTCTTTGATCAGTCAAGAAAAAAAATAACTTTCCCTAGTTAAAGATATGGTGTTACTCATTTTATATGGTTAGTTTACTTTAGTTTGTTTGTTAGGCTAGTTTAGACTAGATGGGTTAGTTAGGGCCCGCTGAAAGATTCTATCTTGACATGGTGACGGGCTTACAAATATTTTGGCTTAATTCTTTTTACTACAGAAGTATGGAATTTCTAATGTATTGTAACAGTGGAACCAACATGTATAGCACAGGCTATAGATTAAGTTTTTTTTGATTTGAGCACAAAAACCTGAAAGGACAATATGGTAGTTGTTTGAGTATGAAATGTAATTCTGTTTCTAGTCATTTACATTATTGCTAATTGACTGTCTGAGGAACTGTTTAATACCTATGTGATAGGAAGTTCAGAATTCTAATACGTTGCCCACGCCATCCATAAAGCCACACCCACTTTAACATGGTGGCGTTATCTGCGATTGGGTGATCGTCCATACACAATCCTACGATCATCGATTGTGATAGCCTACGACCGGAGATTTGACAGTTTATGGTCCCCTTTAAATTTATTGCTGTAGAGGAACTTCTGAAATCACCATTTTGCAACAGGGTGGAATTAAACGCAAATCCGTACACACTGCATTCAATGCTGGAGGCTAAACAATGGCAATGTTCTTTCATCAAAGTTACAACAATACGGAAAGAAGACAAACCCAATTCAAATGTCATAAAGCATGTCAGACTGAGGTAAATCTGCAGCATAAGCAGATTTCAACAGAATAAATAAACCAATCGTATTCAGAGAAAGAGCTGATGCTGTACTCAAGGCATTGGTTCCCTTGCCCCTGGTCAAATTTTCCCTGACTTTAGCACTAACTAATGTTGGGCATTTACTGGTTAACAATCCGTGGTTGAAATGATCAAAGCGGTGGTATTACATGCTGATGTTCCCGCAATGTTGCCTGTCCATATCACCTACCACAAACATTCCCCTTTAAAAAGGTTCACTACTGAGAAATGCATTGCACAGAGCTGTGCTGAGATCAGGTTCACTTATTGTCCTCCCCTGCAGCCTGGACCATGTTGTTTCTGTAAGTAGCGATTAAAGGGGTATGTTCAGGTTATGTGCATCTATAAGTATACCTATTAAAGGGGTATATTGGAGGGTTTGTCTCTCTATAAGTGTAAATATTAAAGGAATGTTGGAGGGTACGTTTATCTATAATTGTACTATTAAAGGGGTATTTTTGGAGAGTATGTGTATCTATAAGTGTATTAAGGGTAACGTTGGAGGTTAGGTTTATTTATAAGTGTAACTATTAAGGGGTAATGTTGGAGAGTATGTGTATCTATAAGTGTAACTATTAAAGGGTAATGTTGGAGGGTATGTGTTTCTATAGTTAGTACCTATTAAAGGGTAATGTTGGAGGGTATGTGTTTCTATAAGTGTATCTATGAAAGGGGTCATATGGGGGGATATATGTATCTATAAACATACTTATTATAGGGGTAATATTGGAAGGTATGTGTGTCTATAAGTGTAGCTATTAAGGGGTAATGGTGGAGAGTATGTGTATCTATAATGTAACTATGAAAGGGGTAATATTGGAGAGTATGTTTCTTAAGTGTAACTATGAAAGGGGTAATATTGGGGGGATATATGTATCTATAAACATACCTATTATAGGGGTAATATTGGAAGGTATGTGTATCTATAAGTGTAACTATTAAAGGGGTAATGTTGGAGAGTATGTGTATCTAGAAGTGTAACTATTAAAGGGGTAATGTTGGAGGGTATGTGTTTCTATAAGTGTAACTATGAAAGGGGTAATGTTGGAGGGTACGTGTTCCTATAAGTAACTATTTAAGGGGTAATGTTGGAGGGATGTTTTTCTATAAGTGTAACTATGAAATGAGTAATGTTGGAGGGTAAGTGTTCTTTAAGTGTAACTATTAAAGGGAATGTTGGAGGGTAGTGTTTCTAAAAGTGTAACTGTTAAAGAGGGAATGTTGGAGGGTATGTGTTTCTATAAGTAACTATTAAAGGGGTAATTTAAGATGGTATGTGTTTCTATAAGTGTAACTATTAAAGAGGGAATGTTGGAGGGTATGTGTTTCTATAAGTGTAACTATTAAAGGGGTAATTTTGGAGGGTGTTGTTTCTATAAGTGTACCTATTAAAGGGGAATGTTGGAGGTATGTATTTCTATAAGTGTAACTATTAAAGGGGAATGTTGAGGGTATGTATTTCTATAAGTGTAACTATTAAAGGGGAATGTTGAGGTATGTGTTTGTTTTCTATAAGTGTAACTATTAAAGGGTAATTTTGGAGGGTGTTGTTTTCTATAAGTGTAACTATTAAGGGGAATGTTGGAGGATGTATTCTATAAGTGTAACTATTAAAGGGGAATTGGGAGGGTATGTATTTCTATAGTGTAACTATTAAAGGGAATGTTGGAGGTATGTGTTTCTATAAGGTAATTAAAGGGGAATGTTGGAGGGTATGTGTTTCATAAGTGTAACTATTAAAGGGGTAATGTTGGAGGGTGTGTGTTTTCATAAGTGTAACTATTAAAGGGAGATGTTGGAGGGTATGTGTATCTATAAGTGTAACTATTAAAGGGGTAATGTTGGAGGGTGTGTGTTTTCTATAAGTTGTAACTATTAAAGGGGTAATGTTGGAGGGTATGTGTTTCTATAAGTGTAAATATTAAGGGGTAATGTTGGAGGGTATGTTTTCTATAAGTGTAACTATTAGGGGTAATGTTGGAGGTTATGGTTTTCTGTAAGTGTAACTATTAAAGGGAAATGTTGGAGGTATGTGTTTCTATAAGTGTGACTATTAAAGGAGTAATGTTGGAGGGTATGTGTTTTTATAGTAAACTATTAAAGGGGTAATGTTGGAGGGTATGTGTTTCTATAAGTAACTATTAGGGGTAATTTTGAGAGCATGTATAAGTAACTATTAAAGGGTAATGTTGGAGGGTATGTGTTTTTATAAGTAACTATTAAGGGGTATGTTGGAGGGAATGTGTTTCTATAAGTAACTATTAAAGGGGGAATGTTGGAGAGTATGTATAGTACATATAAAGGGGTAATGTTGGAGGGTATGTGTTTCTTAAGTAACTATTAAAGGGGTAATTTGGAGACATGTATAAGTAACTATTAAAGGGGTATGTTGGAGAGCATGTATAGTAACTATTAAAGGGGTAATGTTGGAGACTATTTATATAATTTCTATATTTATGTCCTGAACTTTCTATGAATGTATTGTATTTTGTTACAGCGCTTCAAGTGCAATGTCTCTTTAATTATAATTAAAGAATCCATTCAGGCTATTTTTTTTAGCTTTATTTCTCCTGTAAGATGTAATGCCTGCATTGGGGCTTCCCCACATCAAGAAATCTGAAACATTTGAATACAGAACTGGAATGGGCCCAATGTCTCCTTCCACATGATGGTTAAAAAACCCACGAGGTCCACAAGTCCTTCGTGCTGCAGCTGAAATAGAAAACCAATTTGGCACCAACAAGACATGGTTAATAAGGCAATATCTTTTTCAGATCTTTCCCCTTATAATAAACGGGAAGTGATATCAGGCCAGGACTTCATAGATAACAATAGAACCGTCCAGTGTTTTCAGATCCCAGGGGGAACATAATCTGGAGTAATTGGTAAGAACATGCCCGTGTTCCTCCATTGAAATGCTTCTTTGTGGTTTCTTTGTCCATCTCATTTTTCCCCCTCCGTCCTTTAAAGAATCTCCTAATCTGTGTTAACACTGATATCACTGTCTTCCCGCCGGATAAATGATGGTTCCAATGCACCGGTAATTCTCGGCTTCATCCAGTAGGTTTGGAATCCAGCCTGGTGTTCACCGGGCTCATACAGCAAGTGTTTACCCTTAATACCAAGTAAATATCAACATTTGCCTTCACATATGATAAAGGGAAATCATTAGCTTAGCATTGCAACCGGAGACGTTTTTGAAAGGCAGAAAGGAAAAGCATAAGTAGCAGTTTGGCTGGAGAAAGGGACATCGTACAAAATACAAGGCCTGCAATGTGTTGTATCCAGCCACATAGTCTGTAAATGAAATAGTCCTTCTGGATGCTCTGGCATCTACTATCTAAAAATGGGCCATTTATGTATGTACAGTACATTGTATTGTTATCAGCCATTATAGTTAAAGTTATTCCAAAAACTTATTGGATTTTTTTTTTTTAATGTATACCAGTCATACCTGTTATTTATCTCGTTTCACCAGGGCAGCCCCTTTTTAAAGGACTTTATACTTATCTGTTCCTACCTCCTCTTTTGCCTGCCATTTGTAGTACCCTGGGTTCTTCTGCTTTGGTTCTTATCTAAAGCTTCCATCGCTGCTGCCATCCCTCCTCTGCCTTCGTGTGTGTCCTGCAGAGAGTCTTCTGATTGGGCTGGTCCCAAGAGGCAGAGAGAACCAGAACAATGAGGGAAACTTTTGATAAGCTCCACTGTAGTTCTACATAGCCAGGATCTAGTGGTCTGGGGGGCCAGATTTGCGATACCCCCCCTTAACGATATTGTAAACTACAGATCGTTATTGTAGGATACAATGGAGTACTTTTTAGCACTGTGGTTGCAAATGTATTACCAATGTGCAATATAAAGCTACACATGGTATATTACCTACCGTGCGGTATCCTCCATTCAATCATTATTGGTAGTTTACAAGAACTTTTATTGCTCCGTGGTTATGAATGTATGACCACTGTGCAATATAATGATACAATGTGGCATATTGCTACCACGAGGCATCGTCCATCAGTATTTGCAAAGTAGCTTATTGGAGAATTTGTTTCTCTCCCTGGGTGAATCACACTGGCAGTAACTGCAGGGATTTCTGTACAGTTTTTTTTGCTATTTATCTTTCTTAAAGGATAACTATACTTATAATTTAACTTTTTAAAATGGAAGAGACCTGGGCAAGAAGGTTGGATTGAATATTCCTACCTCACAATATCGTTTCGTTTAGGAACTACAGCACTAACAGTTTACATTTGCCAGGTTAGTCCTGGACTAATCCTTTATTAAAGATAGAGCTGAAGCCAGGAGGAAGACTGGCAGAATCAGTTTTTCTTTGGGCTGATGCTCCTCACAGAAACAATATTGGGAGGTAGGAATTACCAATCCTGTATCCCTGTCCCAAGTACTTTTCATTTTAACTGTATTTTAATAAAAACTTTATCCACACTATAGTTTCCTTAAGAAATAACTGTAAAACATTTTTCAAATTGCTGTTTCTAACCTATATAAAACCTATAGCGTAAAGAGATATAATAGGCATTTAGGCTAGGCCCCTCTGCATGCAACGTGGCACATTTCACGCGCATTACTGTCTTTTTGCTCTGCAATCTCCACAATCTTGCCTAATCGAGAGCATGAGGTCTACAAAAATTTGGTGATCACATGCGCTCCAAAAACGTCATTATTGCGTGTGCAATTGCAACAGTGTGGCTTAAATTGACGGCCATACTCCCTATATAAAGTATATATAAAGTATAGGGAGAACGTTAGTGACCGCCATACTCCCTATATAAAGTATATATAAAGTATAGGGAGAACGTTAGTGACCGCCATACTCCCTATATAAAGTATATATAAAGTATAGAGAGAACGTTAGTGACAGCCATACTCCCTATATAAAGTATATATAAGGTATAGAGAGAACGTTATTGACAGCCATACTCCCTAATTAAAGTATATATAAGTATAGAGGAACGTTAGTGACCGCCATACTCCCTATATAGTATATAAGTATAGGGAAACATTAGTGACCACCATACTCCCATATATTATATATAAAGTATAGAGGGAACGTTAGTGACCGCCATACTCCCCAATAAAGTCTATATAAAGTATAGGGAGAACGTTAGTGACCGCCATACTCCATAATAAAAGTATATATAAGTAAGGGAGAACGTTAGTGACGCCATACTCCCTATATAAAGTATATAAAAGTATAGGGAGAACGTAGTGACCGTCATACTCCCTATATAAAGTATAGGGAGAACGTTAGTGACGGCCATACTCCCTATATAAGTATATATAAGTTAGGAGACCGTTAGGGACCGCCATACTCCCTATATAAAGTATATATAAAGTAGGGAGAACGTTAGTGACGGCCATACTCCCTATATAAAGTATATATAAGTATAGAGAGAACGTTAGTGACCGCCATACTCCCCATATAAAGTTATATAAATATAGGGGAACGTTAGTGACCGCCATACTCCCTATATAAAGTACATATAAAGTACAGGAGAACGTTAGTGCCCGCCATACTCCTATATAAAGTTATATAAATATAGGGAAACGTTATGACCACCATACTCCCTATATAAAGTATATATAAAGTATAGGGAGAACGTTAGTGACCGCCATACTCCTTATTAAAGTATATATAAAGTATAGGGAGAACGTTGTGACGGCCCATACCCCTATATAAAGTTATATAAGTATAGGGAGACGTTATGACCGCCATACTCCTTATTAAAGTATAATAAAGTATAGGGAGAACGTTAGTGACGGCCATACTCCCTATATAAAGTATATATAAAGTATAGAGAGAACGTTAGTGACGCCCATACTCTTATATAAAGTATATATAAAGAGAGGGAGAACGTTAGTGACGGCCATACTCCCTATATAAGTAATATAAAGTATAGAGGAACGTTAGTGACCGCCATACTCCTTATATAAAGTATATATAAAGTATAGGGAGAACGTTAGTGACGGCCATACTCCCATATAAATATATAATAAATAGAGGAGAACTTTAGTGACCGCCATACTCCTATATAAGTATTATAAAGTATAGGGAGAACGTTAGGACCGCCATACTCCCTATATAAAGTATATATAAAGTATAGGAGAACGTTAGTGCCGCCATACTCCCTATATAAAGTAATATATAGTATAGGGAGAACGTTATGTGACCGCCATACTCCTATATAAAGTATATATAAAGTATAGGGAGAACGTTAGTGACAGCCATACTCCCTATATAAAGTATATATAAGTCTGGGAGAACTTAGTGACCACCACTCCCTATATAAAGTTATATAAAGTATAGAGGAACGTAGTGACCGCCATACTCCCTATAAAGTATATATAAAGTATAGAGAGAACGTTAGTGACCGCCATACTCTCCTATATAAAGTATATAAAGTATAGGGAGAACTTAGTGACCCCATACTCCCTATATAAAGTATAAAAAGTATAGAGAGAACGTTAGTGACCGCCATACTCCCATATAGTTATATAAAGTATAAGGAGACGTTAGTGACCCCATACTCCCTATATAAAGTAATATAAAAGATGGAGAACGTTAGTGACGGCCATACTCCCTATATAAGTATATATAAAGTATAGGGAGAACGTTAGTGACCGCATACTCCCTATATAAAGTATATAGGGAGAACGTTAGTGACGGCCATACTCCCTATATAAAGTATATATAAAGTATAGGGAGAACGTTAGTGACCGCCATACTCCCTATATAAAGTATATATAAAGTATAGGGAGAACGTTAGTGACGCCATACTCCCATATAAAGTATATATAAAGTATAGGAGAGAACGTTAGTGACCGCCATACTCCCATATAAGTTATATAAAGTATAGGGAGAACGTTAGTGACCGCCCATACTCCCTATATAAAGTATATAAAAGTAAGGAGAACGTTAGTGACCGCCATACTCCCTATATAAAGTTTATATAAAGTAAGGGAGAACGTTATGCCACCATACTCCCTATATAAAGTATATATAAGTATAGGGAGAACGTTAGTACCGCCATACTCCTTATAATAATTATATAAAGTATGGGAGAACGTAGTGACGGCCATACTCCCTTATAAAGTTATATAAAGTATAGGGAGAACGTTAGTGACCGCCATACTCCTTAAAAGTATATATAAGTATAGGGAGAACGTTAGTGACGCCATACTCCCTAATAAAGTATATATAAAGTATAGGGAGAACGTTAGTGACCGCCATACTCCTATATAGTATATATAAAGTATAGGAGAACGTTAGTGACGCCATACTCCCTATATAAGTATATAAAGTATAGGAGAACGTTAGTGACCGCCATACTCCTATATAAAAGTATATATAAGTATAGGGAGAACGTTAGTGACGCCATACTCCCTATATAAATATATATAAAGTATAGGGAGAAACGTTAGTGACCGCCATACTCTCCTATATAAATATCTATCAGTATAGGGAGAACATTCAAGACCGCCATACTCCCTATATAAAGTATATATAAAGTATAGGGAGAACGTTAGTGACCGCCATACTCCCTATATAAAGTATATATAAAGTATAGAGAGAACGTTAGTGACTGCCATACTCCCTATATAAAGTATATATAAAGTATAGGGAGAACGTTAGTGACCGCCATACTCCCTATATAAAGTATACGTTCTCTCTCTATACTTTATATATACTTTATATAGGAGTATGGCGGTCACTAACGTTCTCCCTATACTTTATATATACTTATATAGGGATATGGCGGTCACTAACGTTCTCTATACTTTAATATACTTTATAAGGAGTATGGCGGTCACTAACGTTCTCTCTATACTTTATATTAATTATATATGGGAGTATGGCGGTCACTAACGTTCTCCCTATACTTTATATATACTTTATATAGGGAGTATGGCAGTCACTAACGTTCTCCCTATACTTTATATATACTTTATATAGGGAGTATGGCGTCACTAACGTTCTCCCTATACTTTATATATACTTTATATAGGTATGGCGGGCACTAACGTTTTCCCTATTTAATTACTTTATATAGGGTGTATGGCGGTCACTAACGTTCTACTAACTTTATATTACTTATATAGGGAGTTGGCGGTCACTAACGTTCTCCCTATACTTATATATACTTTTAATAGGGAGTATGGCGGTCACTAACGTTCTCCCTATACTTTATATATACTTTATATAGGGAGTATGGCGGTCACTAACGTTCTCCCTATACTTTATAATACTTTATATAGGGAGTATGGCGGTCCTAACGTTCTCCCTATACTTATATATACTTTATATAAGGATTATGGCGGTCACAACGTTCTCCCTATACTTTATATATACTTTATATAGGGAGTATGGCTGTCACTAACGTTCCCCTATACTTTATATATACTTTATAAAGGAGTGGCGGTCACTAAGTCCTCTATACTTTATATATACTTTATATAGGGAGTATGGCCGTCACTAAAGTTCTCCCTATACTTTATATATACTTATATAGGAGTATGGCGGTCATAACGTTCTCTCTATACTTTATATACTTTATATAGGGAGTATGGCCGTCACTAACGTTCTCCCTATACTTTATATATACTTTATATAGGAGTATGGCGGTCACTAACGTTCTCCCTATACTTATATTACACTTTATATAGGGAGTATGGCCGTCACCTAAACGTTCTCCCTATACTTTATATATACTTTTATAAGGAGTATGGCGGTCACTAACGTTCTCCCTATACTTTTATATACTTTATATAGGGAGTATGGTGGTCTTAACGTTCTCCTATACTTTATAACTTTATATAGGAGTATGGCGGTCACTAACGTTCTCTCCAGTACTATTTATATGTATATGTCTAAATTTATATATTATATGTTACTTTATATAGGAGTATGGCGGTCACTAACGTTCTCCCTATACTTTATATAGACTTTATAGGGGAGTATGGCGGTCACTAACGTTCTCTCTATACTTTTATATATACTTTATATAGGGAGTATGGCCGTCACACGTTCTCCCTATACTTTATATAACTTTATATAGGGAGTATGGCGGTCACTAAACGTTCTCCCTATACTTTATATATACTTATATAGGGAGTATGGCCGTCACTAACGTTTCCCTATACTTATATAGGGAGTATGACGGTCACTAACGTTCTCCCTATACTTTATATAACTTTATATAGGGAGTATGGCCGGCACTAACGTTCTCCCTATACTTTATATATACTTTATATAGGGAGTATGGCGGTCACTAACGTTCTCCCTATACTTATATAGACTTTATTGGGGAGTATGGCGGTCACTAACGTTCTCTCATACTTTATATATACTTTATATAGGGAGTATGGTGGTCACTAATGTTCTCCCTCTACTTATATATACTTTATATAGGGAGTATGGCGGTCACTAACGTTCTCTCTACTTTATAATACTTTATATAGGGAGTATGGCGGTCACTAAAGTTCTCTCTATATTTATATATACTTTTATAGGGAGTATGGTGGTCACTAATGTTTCCCTATACTTTATATATACTTATATAGGGAGTATGGCAGTCACTAACGTTTCCCTATACTTTATATAGACTTTATATGGGGAGTATGGCGGTCACTACGTTCTCTCTATTTTATATAACTTTTATAGGGAGTATGGCGGTCACTAACGTTCTCTCTATACTATATATACTTTATATAGGGAGTATGGCGGTCACTAACGTTCTCCCTATACTTTATATAACTTTATATAGGGAGTATGGCGGTCACTAACGTTCTCTCTATACTTTTATATAACTTTATATAGGGAGTATGGGGGTCACTAACGTTCTCTCTAACTTTTATATACTATATAGGGAGTATGGCGGTCATAACGTTCTCCTAACTTTATATATACTTATATAGGGAGTATGGCGGTCACTAACGTTCTCTCTATACTTTATAATACTTTATATAGGGATTATGGCGGGCACTAACATTCTCTATACTTTATATTACTTATATAGGGGTATGGCGGTCACTAACGTTCCCCTTACTTTATATATACTTATATAGGGAGTTGGCGGTCACATAACGTTCTCCCTATACTTTATATACTTTATATAGGGAGTATGGCGGTACCCACCTTAAGGCAGAGGACACATTATAACGGACTGGATCCGGTGCGAAGTGTCGCTGGCAATCCATCATTATCGGAGCACATGCGATTGCACAATAAATGTTTGATCGCATGTTTCTGTAGCGAATCGCAGTGGAACGCACCTGGTTTGGCCAGAATGACTTGACCCCATCCAAGGATTGCAGATCCTGTTTCATCTTCAATGATCTGTAGTGTGTGTACCCAGTTAAGATGATGAAACATTAGGTAGGAGTAAGGTCTCCCCCCCTCTCTGTTGAATGTAGTTTCAGTGTAAAAATGTGGGAGCAAAACTATAGCCTATTTTGTGGAACTTGTCAGTGGTTTGTTTGAGTATCACCCAGAGCCCTTATTCAATGCAGTCATAGACACAAAGGAAAGGAAAGACACATGTCTGAGATGTGCTGAAGGTTTAGTGGTGATATATAAGGTCATAACCTAAATAAGCACCATAATGAAAGCTCAAACAAAGTAATGTATACTAAATTCCTCTGTACTGCATATATGAACCGACAGTGTAAATTAGGGCAGTTTACCTTTAATTCACGATGTCTCTTGCTCTGTTACAGCGATAATATGAAGAGGTAATTTGCATTCATTTGCTACCGATAATTACTTACAGCCACCAGGCTCTCCACAGTTCACATTTCGCACCTCTATTGTTCTGTAAGAAAAGTAAATCTGCTTTATAAAACATTCTGAGGCAGATTAATAAAAGTTCTTATCGTTAAAAATGGTGCTAATTTTACCTTAACCAATCAGATCTTATTTAAAAGCTAAGATCTGATGGTTGGGGCAAAATAGCACCATTTTTAACGATAAGAACTTGAATTTTAAAAATACAGACAGGGAGATTCAATTCAAGTTCTTATTGTTTTTGGTCCTTGTTATAAGATATTCAATGTTAAAAGACAAATATGCAGTCCGTGTACGGTACTTAAACTGTAATCTTTTCTGGTTCACAGGAGACACATTTGAGAACTAAAGAAAACTTCGAAATTAGGCCCTAATTATTAAATTAAAGGGCGTCTATACCGAAAAATAGGTTATTTTAAATTGACCATAACTGGGAACTAGAATTCTTCCCAACCACCACTCATCATTTTTGTATTGATCTGCCCTCTATTTCTTTAGATATCCAATCTAAATCTTCTTATATTTCAGCTGTCAATCAAGTTCCTTGCTCTCAAAAACTATTCTTCTGTGAGTAGTTTTACTGTAGCTGGAATGGTGACCGAATTTTGACAGTTGGAATGCTGTGTGCTATGTGTAGGCTGGACAGTTGGTTTGTGGGAAAAAAAGTCAGGTCGGATGGAAGTGGGAGTGGTTAAAAGAGGGAGGGGGGGATACTAATAAACAAATGTGTGCTGGATCAAGGCATGCAGCAACACACGCAAATCAGAGTAAGTGCTACTTACATGTATTCAATTATAGATTAAGATGAGGCAAAGTCATTTTTTCAGTATATGTGTCCTTTAAAGGGCATGGTTACCTAAGGCTTTGTTCCCACTACCCGTTTTTTTTTTAACACAGTGGAGCATCGCATTTTTGGTTTATTGCATAGCGGAGTTATTATTTTTAATGGCACCGCTGTGCGTTAATGCTCAAACCTGCTGCATGCAGTTGTTTTTTCTTTTTACAACGCAGTACATTGCAGTGTGAACGGAGCTTCACTTTATTGCACATGCGTTTTAACATAAACTGGTCAGTTTTCTGTCTGTTATCCCAACTACTATTTTACCAGTTTATTACATGCATGTGTAACCAGATATTTAATAATAAGGTCTATTCCTTTCGTCAAAGGGATATGCTCCTCCCTCTACTCAATGAGCTTTTTTAAGATTGAGCATGTGCAGAAGGGGCAGCAGGTGAAAGTGTGGTTAATCATTGGTTGTGATGTCATTAGTCACAGCTTTATTGACTGCATGGAGGGGGGCCAGCTTACTCTGCCAATAATTATCCTTAAATATTTGGTAGTATAAAAAATATATCAGTGTGGGGTTGGAAGCAGGTAACTGACAATTGACCTATTGTTTTGTTTAAAGGTGCATTCCTCTTTTGACCAGTCAAGAGGTGTTACCTACATCAGGGGGAGTATGGATGGAAGAGTAGAAGCGAACCCACAGCCCCATCAATTTTAAAGACCATTGTTTCTATTTTCTCAGATTTCTTCATGTCCATAAATGTGTCAGAATGAAAAAAAGGGGATGTAATTCCATTAGTCAAAAAAGGTAGTCGTTCACAGCCTGGTAATTACGGACCTGTAGTTTAACTTCAGTGGTAGGGATACACTGGAAAGTTTGATATGGGAAATATTGTAGTGTTTTAAGGTCTGACAATATAAGTAGAAATGGGATGCAGGTCCGACTTGCACCCGAACAGAACCCCTCAGTTCCGAAATCCAAACATTCTGTACAAAACCGGATTTATTGTTGGATATCGGAACGTATTTTCGAGGGTTACTGAATGTACAAGGTTATTTTCAGTAAACCTCGAAAATAACTTTGAACATTCGAAAACTCTCAAAAATACGATCGTAAATTCGAAATCCGGCCGTATTTTTGAGGGTTATGAGCGTTCAATGTTATTTTCGAGGGTTACCAAAATAACCTTGTACATTAAGTAACACTCCAAAACATGTTCCGAACCCTCGAAAGTCTGGTTTTGGATTTTCTGTTTTTTCCCAAGTTCCGTTAAACTGAAAACGAAACGAAACTTCCGAGGTTTGCCCATCTCTAATTACAAGTAGTAACCAGCATGGATTTATGAGGAACAGATCTTGTAAACAAACTTTTTTATGACGAAGTGTGCAGGAATTTGGACTTTGGCATAGCAGTCGATGTATTATACTGGGATTTTTGCTAAGGTCCCCTATAGGTGTCCTATGTATAAGCTAAGGTCTGTTTGCTGGGGTGGCACATTTGTACATGGATGAGAAAGTTGGTTGATGGATTGATGCAGAGAGAAGCTGTTAATGGGGCTTTATTAAGTGGGGTGCCACAAGGTGTTGGGGCCAATTCTGTTTAATCTGTTATTAATGTTGGGGTATTGTCAGCAAGGTCTCTGTGTTTGCGATGACACAAAACTTTGACCATTAAAACCTTCAGATGTGCAATCGTTGCAGGGGGATCTAGATACATTGTCACATCGGGCTGCTAAGTGCAGACGAGATTAAATGTTGAAAAGTAAGGCAGTGATGCCCAGTGATGCCCATTTTGGACTAGATGGATTCAACTCAAGGTTGGACTAGCTGGATTCACACTCATAATATACCATACTATAATATTCTACACTATACTAAATCAGACTAGCAAGTAACAAATACAGCTTTTTAGGTTCCCATTGCATCATTAGAATACCTAAACCTTTTAATCATTACATTTCAGCGCTGGCTACAAATGCATGTTAATGTCCCTCTTCCCATGGTGGGAAAATATCCATTTAGTGCAGTATGATCATGTACAGTGCATGTGTAGGTTGATAGCCCTGAAACTTTGTGGCTTATTCGCGTTGTCACAAGTCTCAGTTTCTATCCTCTTCTGTAATTTTTTTGGTTTGATACGTTCAGCCTTGGAACAGGTTGTTCAGCTTTTTGTTTAACTGTGTTCGTTCCTTAGCTGTGGTTTTCTGCCGTTAGTTGAACCTGTGATCTTATAAGGTTTGAAGGTCAGAATCATTTTCATGAGGACAACATTCCAGGGTTTTACCATAAGAGATTTTGGGTGTCACATTGGGCCGTGTGGATTTCTCCTTGTAGATGAAGCATGGAGGGGCGCCCCATAATCGTTTCGCTCGGTGGAGCAGTGATTTCTAGTTACACACTGTTGCACTTATGCAGGTCGTGCACTTATTGTCCTTACTTCTTATTAAAGCTGAACAAACGTAACAAGATGCGCAAAAACAGAAGGCCTGTTTTTTATTTGTTTTCTAAACACAGTCCTGAGACAATTGGTTAGTGGTTGAGTGAGTCTCAATATATTATTCCCAGAACAAGATGTTTTGTCACCAAGGCTAAAGCGGCCTTAAGCCGACCTTGCTATGGACCATTCCGTGTTGGCTTCCAAGTAAACTTAGCAGTTATTTAGCAGGGTGTAATAGAACTATACAAAAGACAGTTGTTATATTGGCTCAATCCAGACTTTAAGGGTATCTCCACTGCTTATAAACTTTTTTGTATTCAGTTTTATTGAGGAACAAAGGTAAGGTACCCGATCGCTCACTCCTCCGCCGCATAGTTTGACAGGTCCCGACTCCCTTAGTACGCCATGTGCAAGTGCGATGTGCATAGAATACAGAGTCCGTCGGGACCTGTCAGACTACGGAGCGGAGGAGCAAGTGATCGGGTAAGTCCTTACCTTTTCTCCCAGCTCCTGCAAGTTTAATGGAAGAAACTCTACCTCCTGTTCTTTTTTTTAAGCAGTGGAGATACCCTTTAACATTCACCATTCACTATTTATACCATAAAAGTGCCAAGACCCACTATAGTGACATCGAGTGTGACATCGTACCATCACTATTTAACCATACCAAAATTCTTTATATTTTCCTTGTCCCCTTTTTTCCCCTCATTTTGAAAACACTCCCATTTTAAAATATTAAGATCAATATGTGGGGTTCTGGGTAAAATGGTATTAAACCCCCACTTCCCAAACATGTAATGTGAGTTAGGGCTAGGCCAGACTAATGCGTTTTTAGCGCTTTGCGCGGCAATTTTGTTTAAAATGGAAATCATGCAGGGAACGCAAACATTCCCATGATTTTCAATGCGCCATGCGATAGCGCATACATTTTGCGGGCACCTTTTTTAACGCAAACACATGCATTTTTATAATATTAAATTACAAAAGGGCTGTGAGCGAATTGGTTGGTTATAGTGAGGCCTGAGCCTAACATGGAGTTAACTCCATATTTCTGGGGCCTGCCCTGTTTTTCTTAATGGCACAGCCACCCAATGCGCTACTTAGAGTGTGAAAAACAACATTATTTCAAAGTAGGCATTACCTGCTGTGCTCCTTACTTGTCTCGTTCACGCCTTGCAGTAATCACCGGTAAGTTTGTACAGCACCTTGCAGAACCGTAAAGGTAGAGGAGTGCAGAAAGTGCCAGCCAGTAAGTGGGTACACACAGTACAGATTTCTGAAAGATGACAGACAGGATCTGCAAGTTCCTGTCTGCCATCTTTCAAAGATTGCATACACACAGTCCCGAGCGTTCTCCCTATGAACTTCATAAAGAGAACGCTCGGGGACTGTGTGTTTCCATCGGCCGCGCTAGACTCTCTATAGGGAGTCTAGCGCGGCCGATGGAAATTTTCGGCCTTTCTCGAACGAGTGTTCGGCCGACCCGACGTTTGGCGGCCCGCGCGCTCGTTCGGGAAATGAGCGTACACACATAACGATAAAGCCCCCGATACCGTCGTATACGACGGTACGGGGCTTATAGTTTACTGGTTGTACCCAGCTTAAAGCTATCTATGTCTCAGGAGGATCATAGAAGAGTATTGTCTAGGTGTTTTCTGTTGCGACGTTTTGGCTATGTCCAAATAAGTGCAAGGAATGGGATACCTAGCTTACTCTGACTACAACTTAATAGGTCACATACATCACTCAACAACTTTTACATTATATGAAACTACAAATTGAGAGAAGTAAAATGGTGATACTCACATATTTATCTGTGCTTGCTTGTCATTCAATGTTGAATGTTTAATGAGTGTGCTCCTAATTGCACCCCCATACCTCACTCACTGCCTTCTTGTAGTGTCTGCGACACTTATAAGTTCTGACAGCCTCACCATGGACACTGCTCTGCTTACACATCTCCCCCCTCTCACCCCTTTTTTTCTCTGCTGATTCTCTCTCAGAAACAGTGCGGCAGACAGCCAAAGATCCTAGTAAGAGCTCAAGAGGGGATATTAGTTTCTGCTTCTGGAGTGACGGCTTTCCCTGTAAATGCTGTGATTTCAAATGCTGATTTCTTAGAATCTACAGCTCAGATTTAATCTGAAAAAGCTTTGAAGGTAGGGATCTTGCTGTATCTAAAGGTACAATTTTTGAAAACTGTATGTTTAGAGTAAAAATGCCCTTTAAGCTATAGGGATCACAATCTATTAAATACCAGGGTTCGTTTGCTAACAACTTAATAGAATGGTGAAAGGTTTTGACTCAAAGTTTGGTGACACCAGCATGACTAACCAGGTCATAGGTCAGGTGGACAGATTAGGGTATTAATGAAAACCTCATTTGAGGTTTCCAAGAAAGAAAGATTCATAAAGTCTCCAAACTGGTCTTAAAAGTAAATTTATGTTTAGCCTTTATCTTCAAGGATCTTATCTTAGGTCTAGAGAAAAACTAATCAAAAAAAGCAGATGAAAAGGTTTTTTTTCAACTGAGCTTTGAGGTGAATCAAAAAATTGGACTCTCCAAGGGCTTCAAGGAATACAAAAGAAAACATTCCATTATTGGAGCGTTCAAAGCAAAAAAATATGATGAGGACAATAAACAGTGGGGAGGCCAGAAGTACCTAAACAAGGCTGACCTAGAAAAAATTACAAGAAAAGAGGGACAGAATCTGTTACAAATCCAGGGAATAGACAACCATGATCTATGATATATATGAAAGAAAAAGCAAATGGAGACTATAGATGCCTTGGCCCAATTTTCTAATATATTAGGGCTTATATAATAATATTAATAAGCTTTAGTCAGATGTTCCCCCTCCCCTCCTGTTCCTGTTTCTTCAGGTATCAGAAGTCAGTCATGGCCATCACCACTAATGCCAAGACCAAAGACTGAGCGCCCTCCCTCGAGCAGAAACAATCAAACAATAGATTTTTGTTTGCCTACTGCGTTAGAGCTTAATCGTATCTGATGTTGTTGCAGATTATTAGCAGACAAATGTTTGCAGCTCCTTATTCCTATGCTCTACACAGATTGAAACTTCTGTTTAAAAGATTTTGTGTTTTTTATAAAGTTGCTAATTGCACAAGGCATTCATTCACTCTTCTTGCATCCCACTCAGTGTCCAGTAATGGTCTCTAACAAATGAAGCCTTAAAGGGCAAAAGTGAAAGTAGCAAGACGGGGGCTGGAAAAGTTTTTATTTCCTTGCTATAGCTGTTCTTTAAAGACAGACTTAAAGGACATATTCACTCCTAAAACACTTTCCTAATTTGGGGGAGTAAAGATTTTTCAATGGTAGACCTGCCCTTTAAGAAGGGATCTTATACCCAGGAACTGACTGTTAAGCATGTTACACCACCATTCAACTTTTCCTCTGATGACCATTCGGTCTTTTGACTGGTCCACTAGGAGGAAGGACTGATGGTTGCGACATAGAGGACTGACGATCAGACGTGATTTCCACCATGTCCAATCGTCCTTTCATCCGATTTGGACGAACAGTCGGTCGGACATGGGCAAAAACGCAGTGATTATTTTGGCCCGATCTATCGGTCGATCATACCGAAATATATGCATTGTGTGTACCAGCCTTAAGCCTCGTACACACCACTCGATTTTTTGAGCGTGGCATAACCCCGACGGCAGAGTGGTACACCCGACGAACGGCTGTTGGAAGAGAATGCGCCTGAGAATGTGTGTATGCGCCTGTCAGGGGTCGTTCGTTGATCCGCTACTTATTATGTCAGATAAGTGACCAGTGGAAAAGGTCTGTACCATCATTGATGTTATTTTATTGTTAACTTAGCAGGGTACACACAGTAATGATAAAGCCCGTCACCATCTGGGCTTTATCGGTACTGTGTGTACCTTCGTTTCCCAAATGAGCGCGCAGGCCGACGAACGATCGGGTCGGGAAAGACCGAAAATTTCCCCTATAGAGGAGTCTGCCGCGGCCGAGGGAACACACAGTTTGGAGCGTTCTCCCTATGATATGTATAGGGAAAACGCTTGAGACTGTGTGTTTCCCTCGGCTTGCAAATCCTGTCTGTCTCTTTCCTGATCTGTACTGTGTGTACCCAGCTTCAGTCTCAAACAAAAGGTCGGGGGGGTGGTAAAAATCTTATGTGTGTACGAACCTAAAGAAATAAACACTGGTACTTTATAAACTATGCAGTGCCTTATTAGCAAAACTGACAAATAAAGGCTATTTTAATTAAGAGGAGGTCCAGGTGTGTATACCCAGACCCTTCACTTGATGACATATGTTAAGTATATACAATGGTCACTCACCGCTTCCTCTCTGTGTTCTTGGTGCCGCTTGCAACCAAAAACCTTTGATGGTTCGTAGATCAAAGCAGTCAACAAATAGAGCTCCAACGGCCCACACCAGACCAATCAAATAGCCATGTTCCCAAAGGTTAAAAACAGCAAGTTATTATTAGACATGCAAACAAATTGAACCCACCTTAAGCGTTTCGAGACGGTCACAGCTCCTACTCAAGGCTTTTATGGCCACCCCAGGAATTGTCAACATTAAACGTATCTGTGGCAGAGCAGGATTATTCATTAGGCAACTTATGGTGCCCATAGACCTAAAGATCGTGGAAATACTATGTTGGGATATTCCAATACAGTAGGATTGTCGGATTGTATATAGGCAATCCTACCATAGAATTTCCTACAGGCACAGTTGAAAAACTCATGTGCGATGAATGCCCATTTCCGATGATAATCATGTGCGTGAGGCCGTGGTTAAACGCATGTCTGACTTTTGATCTTACTACGTACACCTTCCGATTTTTTTTTCCATTCCAAGGTGATGGTGCTGCTGCACCCTAAGATTCATACACGTGCATCTTGCCCTGACAGATGACCATGACGCACATGGGCGCCGAATTTCCATTTCGGGCGATAATCGCACGTGTATGCGTTCCATCAGGCGTCGTTTATGATCGCCCTACAGAACGCACATACACATGCTTTATCGTCCTAATTTAATGTTGTATGTTTGTGAAGGTTCTCATTCATCCGGTCATGGTATATCTGTTGTATTCAATTAGATCAACTGGACTTGAAGTTTAGTTCTTGAAGACGTTTCGCTAGTCATCCGACTGGCTTTCTCAATTCAGAATGACTTGTACAAGATCTGTGGCATATGTACCCTGGGAAAATCCCAATTAGCATATCACAGATTGTAATGTTAACATATTGGCGAAGGAACGTGACTGGTCAAGAGAGATGTTAAGGAGGCCATTTATGTCAAATAAAAAGAAACCAGCCTAAATAGAGGTGGGGGGGTTCGACACCAACTGTCTGCCATGTACAATGCTGTTTAACACCTTACTCTGGGCGTTCCTATAAACACTCTTAGCCACTATCCAATCCAGCCCTTAACACCTGCGTGTGATATGCTAATGGGATTTTCAGGGTACATAATTGCCACAGATTCTTGTACCAGTCATTCTGAATTGAGAAAGCCAGTGGATGACTAGCGAAACGTCTTCAAGAACTAAACTTCAAGTCCAGTTGATCTAATTGAATACAAAGATATACTAATTTAATGTTCGTCGGCCGTAGCGTCGGGGCAAAGATCGTACGTGCGTACAAGGCTTTAGAATGCACCCATAGCAAATACTTAACAAAGGATTCTGGGTTTGGCAGTTTTACATTGATGGGCGAATAAAACATACATTTTTCCTTTAACTGTGCTATCCCTTACAGCAGGGACGGAATACCCCAGAACTACAACTCCCGGAATTCTTACTAGAGAGACAGAAAACCAGGAGAGGAAAAAGAGCTCGCTGCTTATCTAGCCAAGGCCGGGGCAACGAATGGACGCAAAGAGGCGGGGCCTCGTCACGTGCCAATGTCACGCTCAACGAGGGGCGGGGTCGCTGGTTCGACATGCAAATTAGCTTTGGTATCCCTTACTAATAATCTACCTGCCGTTCCGTCAAGTTCTTTCTGATGGAGGCGTTTGCTGTCGCATTTGACCCGACACAAGCCCCAAACCCCACCCTCGGAAAGACAAGACAAAAGTTTAATACAAATAAAGACCGCGCCGGGGATGGACAAGGGTCTGACGTCAGTAATCTGGCCCACCCTTCCGCCAATGGCCCGGCCCCAGATGTCTCCCTCGCCTCCTCCTACGGCGCGCGTGCACGTTCGCGGTCCAGACCAGACATTGCGCGCTACGCGTCGCCCGGTTTTGCCGCTCGCGTGCGCGTGATGAAATCTCCGCCTGAGCTCGACCACCCTTTCCGCTGTTTTTCAGGGGGGGGGGGGAAAAGAACCACCGAGGGGGGGACCGGAGCTTTGTCCCTCTCACCCCCTTCCGGGGACCACAGAGCATCGAAATCCCGCCGGGTTGACGGATTTGCTCCAGGGTTACACAGTGAGGTTTTACGCCGAGGCCCGCCCGACCTCCTGGAATTCGCCGTCCAGTATTTCACCCGCCTGAAGAGAGCCGGGGGCCGCGTGATGGAGGGGCCGCGACCCCTCTGGACTCACCCCCGGGTCGTCAACTTCGACGGGGAACCGATGCAGACAGAGTCTAATGGGGCGAGGGGGAGGAGGAAGAAGAGGAGGACGACGACGACTCCGATTTGAACGTAAGAGGCGTTGTAGATTTCTCTGTTCGTGTACGTCGAGTGGGAGCTGCCACCCTGTCCAACCTGCTGTGTGATGGTGCAAATCTACAGGAGTCAATTGGTGGATGGAGGAGCTGCCATGTAGATGTAAATCATGTTGTGATAGATAGTGTGCAGAACTACCTGAACATGAAGTGTCAGTTGGTGTATGGAGGAGCTGCCATGTAGATTGTTATATCATGTTGTGATAGTGGCTCAGAACTTCCTGGACATGGAGTGTCAGTTGGTGTATGGAGGAGCTGCCATGTAGATTGTTATAATGTTATATATAGTGCTACAGAACTTCCTGAACATGGGGTGTCAGTTTGTGGAGGAGAGCTGCATGTAGATTGTTATATCATGTTATATATGTGCTAAGAACTTCCTGAACATGGGGTGTTAGTTTGTGGACGGAAGAATGCCATGTAGATTGTTATATAATGTTGTGATAGTGCTGCGAACTTCCTGAAATGGAGCGTCAGTTGGCGTATGGACGAGCTGCCATGTAGATTGTTATATCATGTTATAGATAGTGCTACAAAACTTCCTGAACATGGGTGTCAGTTGGTGTATGGGGGAGCTGCCATGTAGATTGATTATCGTGTCATAGATAGTGCTACTGAACTTCCTGAACATGGGGTGTCAGTTGGTGGGGAGGAGGAGCTGCCATGTAGATTTATATCATGTTGTGATAGATAGTGCTGCAGAACTTCTGTACATGGAGTGTCAGTTGGTGGATGGAGGAGCTGCCATGTACATTATTTCATGTTGTGATAGTGCTGCAGAACATCCTGAACATGGGTGTCAGTTGGTGGATGGAGGAGCTGCATGTACATTGTTATATCATGTTGTGATAGATAGTGCGCAGAACTTCCTGAACATGGGGTGTCATTGGTGTATGGAGGAGCTGCCATGTAGATTGTTAATCATGTTATAGATAGTGCTGCAGAACTTCCTGAACAGGATTATCTGTTGGTGGATGGAGGCTGCCATGTAGATTGTTATATCATGGTGTGTGATAGATAGTGCTGCAGAACTTCCTGAACATGGAGTGTCAGTTGGTGTATGGAGGTGGCCATGTAGATTGTTTCTTCATGTTATAGATAGTGCTGCAGAACTTCCTGAAATAAAGGGGTGTCCATTGGTGGACAGTATATATTGAGGGTCTCATTTCAAAAAAGTAAAATTCTTTTAAATGATAAACATCAAAAAACACAACGTTTCAGGGGTTTAAAAGGTGCCCTTCCTCAGGTCATCCAGATCACCACATGGTGTGACTGATAGGTGTAGAATATCCATGAAAATGAAGGTGGATGAAGGAAAATGTCAGTTTGATGGATGGAGGAGCTGCCAAGTATATATTGTATATCATTTTGTGATAGAAAGTGCTGCAGAACTTCTTGAACATGAAGTGTCGGTTGGTGGATGGAGGAGCTGCCCATAGCGATCTCATCAGATCACCACATGGTGTGACTGAGTGGTGTAGAACATCCTGAACACGAAGGGGTGTCAGTTGGTGTATGGAGGAGCTGCCATGTAGATTGTATATCATGTGATAGATAGTGCTGCAGAACTTCTGAACATGGAGTGTCAGTTGGTGTATGAAGGAGCTGCCAAACAAACACAATGTTTCAGTGCACTCTTTCCAACTGTGGGTGCTCACTCCTCCAGTGATTAGAAATAAAATCACTGGAGGGTCGATTCCAAATAGTCAAATTTTCTTAGGTGACCAAACATAAAAAACACAATCTTTCAGGGGTTGAATGGTGCCCCCTTCCCTCAAGTCATCCAGATCACCACATGGTGTGATTAATAGTGCTGTTGAACATCCTGAACATGAAGGGGTGTCAGTTGGTGTATTGAGGAGTTTCCCCTAGGAATGCTCAACCAACTCATCACATGATGTGCAGAGTGTTTGTGAACATAGGGTTCACAATTGACAAGGTTGTAATTGGTGTGTGTGTGTGTGGGGGGGGGGAGCTGCCATATAGCACTTGCTTATTAGCTTACATTACAGCACACTGTGAACAATATGCTGCTGCACATCTTGTACATGAAGGGGTGTCAGGTGTATAAGGGAGCTGCTATTAGCACTGATCACACCATTTGCAAGTTCATGACCACTGGAGGACTTAATGGTGCATCCTGTATAGTGCTTGTGTTGAATTATGTTCTACACTGGCAAGTTGCCACGACTAGTTAAAATTCTAATCCCAGGGAATTTGAAGTACGGGCTCCACACAGATATATCTATAGGGTTATCTTAGTGCCCTCCAAAATCTAATAGAAGCCTTGAAGGACTTTGTCTTCATTCCATGTCTATAAAAAGTTGCTTTCTTCTTCCTCCAAATGGCAGAGCGGATTTGGGGCGAGCTACCCCTGACATCGGTACGAAGCATAGTTTGATCAAAGAGCTGCTGCAGAACACCTTGAAAACCAGGGTTTTTTATTTTTTAATCATGGTCACCAAGGAACATGGCTGATTGCAGGCTGTCAATAATACAGAATTGTTAATACTTTACTAGTGGGTTGATTTTGAATGTTTAAATACAACACGTTTAAGCCCCATTTACCTTTGATGATGGTTATTATGGAGGTAGAAGTAAGTATTACTAACTACTTCTTTCTGAGCCAAGCCTCAGCAGCAGAGAAGATGATCAAAAGCTTTGATCTGTTCCCACTACACTTCTTCCATAGCATGCTCTGTGCATGGACAGGAGGCCATGTGTGTAGCTGTTAATATGGGTCTTTTACCCATTGCTACTCTTCTCTGATAGAAGATTGGGGTGGTAGGTTGAATACTTGCCCCTATTTCCCAAACTAATAGGCTTTAAAGGTAAATAGGTATTTTGTTTGTATTTGCACTATAGATGTTTTTAATGAGCACAAATGTTAGTTGTCACAATTGAAGATATTTGTAAAAATACCATTTCAGGAACTGTTGGTTGTAAATTTAAACATACGTTACTTATATGTAATTGCCGATATCACCATGAGTTAGGTCAGCCTGTATGTAGTCTCTTCTATTAGAAACTAGTTGTTTGTTTTACACAGAAAATTATGTATGGGTGCTGACGTTTGTTAAAAAGACAACTAGCAAACATTGTAGATGTTGTAAGTAAAGGTGCCTATACACTGCAGCTTACCTTCTAAGTTTGGGCAACCACTTGACTGATTACTTTAGGTCTAACATTACTGGTTGATTTTATGGTTGATTTTTAAGAGATATCCAACTGGGGGAACTTAAGACTGTTTGTTTCTATGATAGGTGTTATAACAAAGGAACTATGGTTTAATCATTTTATCCTGTTTATCACTTGCTTTCTACACGTAGGTACACCTGGAAAATGTTTACTTCCCCACCCCCTGCCACATTATCACTGACCGGCTCAACTTGGTTCACGTTTGGGGAGTGAACAGTCCAACTTTGTATCAGGGCTACTATAGGGCCCAAATGGTTTTCCACATACGTTTATGCAGTTACCTTACTTCTACCTCCCTATTTATCCCCTATTCATATTGGTAAGCTGTCAAAATTCCACGTGTGCAATGGATGACTGCTTACAGTAAAAAGGGAGTACCTAAACTTAAGTCTTTACTAGAGATGTATATATAATACAAAAGTATATAGCTATGTGTGGAAAGCAGACTACCAAGGCGGGTTCCATAGTAACTCGTAGTACAACATTGACATCCGTACTCAAACAGAAAGTACGGTAAATTGTATATAGAATACAAAGATGATACACTGTATTCACAGTCCTGTTTAAAAGAGTAACTGTGACAGTTTGTATCAGTTAATCGAATGAGTGAAACTCACAAATTAAAACTGATGCGTGTGGATTTAAGGAGCTTCCGCCGCCCCGGGAGTAGCTATTTCGCCTATGATTAGTGCTCTTGTAGCACGAAAAGCGTCAGGCTCCATGATCGTGGTTTTTAATATTTAAGAAAAGACGGATTTTGATATTGTTCACTGAGATGTCGTGATTTATTGAACAGTGTGCACGCTCCTTCATTGGTTCTCTGCTTTACTAGAGATGGACAAACTTACCAAAGTTAGTGGGAGATAATAGTTCAGATAAATAACAGATAAAACAGCAATGGTAACTTACTGTAATTGTCTGGTTTCATCTAGGGTTTAAAGGGACACTAAACTCCCATAATTTGGAAAACCAACTATTTGCCATTCGTTTCTATTATTACCAGGGAGGTGAGAACGCTTATTCTCACCTCCCTGTGAATAATAGTACGCTCGGGGGACCTTGAACTTACCTTCGTTCCGCTCAGCTCGCAGCCGCTCCTTCACTGACAGCCGCTCTGTCCCGACCACTCGCCTATCTTAGGCGCATGCGCGCCAATACAAAAGATAGGGCGCGCAATCGGAGAGAAGAACTGTTCAGTGAAGAAGCGGCTGGTAAGGTAGTTCCAGGTCCCCCGAGCGTCCTTATTCACAGGGAGGTGAGAATAAGCGTTCTCACCTCCCTGGAATAATGAATCGAATGGCAAATAGTTGGTTTTATCGGTGTTCCTTAAGGCTTGTACACACATGCACAATGTTTGCACCGAGAAACGACCCTGACCGAAACGAACGTCCGTTTTGGCCAGGAATCGTCCGTGTGTATGCATTCGGTCGGAGGTCGTTCGTTTATCCGTCTGGCGCGTAGCGGTCGTGGGTCGGTGCGGCCGCACATCTTGCGTGTGTACAAACCTTTACTGTAAGTACTAGAGATATTTTACCTTTAAAATCATCCTGGAAGTCTCCACTCAGTTAATACTGGGTCTGTGCTGATCTGGAAGCTGCTGGATAAAAACACAGACTGGGGAAAACGAATTCTGTACCCTGTAAAGCGTCTGATCCGATGGTATCAGGGCTTTATCAGGTACTGTGTGTACCTTGGTTTTCGACATGCTCATTCGGAAAAACGGGAAATTTCCTCGGTCGCAGCAGACTCCCTATAGGGAGTCTGTCGAGGGAAACACAGTCCTGAGGTTCTCCCTATGCAGTTCATAGGGATAATGCCTGGGTCTGTGTGCATGCAGATCTTTGAAGAAAAATTGATCTTTCAGAAATCTGTACTCTGTACCCAGCTTAAACACCGCTTAAATCTCTTGATTTCAGTGGGTTAGGCAATTGTTGTCCTGCTCATCAGATCACCCCAACTGCAAAGGAAATAGGAAAAAAGCAATCTTTAAAGCTGGGTACGAATGTTCCCTCTAATTGGAAATTGTATGTGTGCGCAGATATAAATTTTCTGTGTGCATACAAATGAAATTGTGTGCGTTACATACCACAGCACTTATTTTCCAGGGAGATTTTTGTACGTGCACCACTTTAACCTGTGTGAGGCCTGCAGAGTTGTGTGTGGCACCTTAGAGGAAACACTGCTGGGTACATACAATAATTCGTCCCGACCAAATTATTGTATGGCGGCTCCGTCCGTTAACCGACCACACGATGGGTCGCGGTAACTGTTAGACGCAGCTGCTTTGCCGCAACCGACAGTCCTTCCTCGTGGCCGACCGGTCGAAAAGTTCAAATGGTCAGTCAGGAGGAAAAATTTAAACGTGTATCAGGCTTAAGTGTTCAGGTTGCACAGAATAATATGCAGGGCACATCTGTGTATGGGACTTTCTATAGTGCGGGTATAAGGCTTTCTAGGGGCTGTGTATTGGATTTTCTGTATCGTTACCGAACAATACATTCGAGGGTATCAAATTCGAGATAATCCTTTTGGCCAGAGTGCAGACAGGCTGTGAGATGCAGAAGTAGACTGTATAGGCTCAACAGAACGTTTTTGTATATCTGGATAGAGACTACCCAGATGTGATAACTTCACGGTTGAGATCCCCCCGCTTAAGTACTTTAATAGATAGAAGGAGGGGAGCGAGGATTGTAAGTATTTGTCCTTTAAATGACCATTATACTCACCTTTCCCCCGATCCATAGTTACCCAGGGTAAGGAACTAATAGCTAATATACACCTAACTGTGCATTACCTACTCAGTCTCCTTCGTCACTTTGTCCCTTCTCTCTTTACACTGTCAGTTTCATGTGACATCACTGAGTGGATAATTATATAGATTCTCGCCACGCCACACTCCCCATTGAAATGCCAGAGCTTTATGTATTAATTTTGATTAGGACTTATCAAGTTGACCGTAGACTCTTATCAAAATTTCTCTGTTTTGTGTGGTCAGCAGGAGTTGATTTTGTTGACCTGATCCAGTCATAGATCCTAGGTGTCCTTAAATTAAACTAAAAAGTGACCTCTAAGGAAGGGGGGTACTTATTAAAGTGCCCTTCAAGACTTATTTTTTATAATCAAATTAAATGTTACTGATATGTTATAGTTAACCTACATTATACCCTTCCGAAAGCCACATAGTCCAATGTTTTTTTTTGGGTGCACATGACTCTGCTTTTAGATGGGAATTTCACCTTCCTCTTGATCAGTTGTTAATTAAAAGGGACCATTGTTACTATGTTAAATATTTTGGTTTATTATATACATGTAAAATGTTACATAGGTTTCCTCCTTTAAACAAAGGGGAACTGTGGTCTCCAAACAAGTTGATTTTAATGAAAGGCCAGGTTCCTACCTTTAAAACGAGCCATCAACCACCTCTTCTACGTGCTGCACAGCACAAATATGAAATCACTGATCAGAAAGGTAGGGGGTGGTAGGTTCTGAATGCGGTCAGAAAATACTACTTCTCCTTTAATCTGCGGTTGGCACATGCTCAGTGCATGACTGAAGGATAGGTGGTGGGTGGGATAACAGCACAGCGACTGCTTTTTAATGCCTCCCAATTTCTGGCCCTTCCCACTCGTGGGCCATGTGTCCCCTACCCTTGCAGACCCAACCTGGCCCCTTACCTTGCAGCCCCTGTGGCCCCTCCCACTCATGGACTTGGCCCCTCCCCCACTTGCACCAATACCCTCCTATCCCCTAGAAAGACTGTGTAAAATGCAGCCTTTTCAGCAGAGAAAGAATTGGACAAGTTTAAAACGTGATTCTTACACGCTATAAAAAGGCTGCTTTTACAGTTTTCTGTAAGTGTTTTTTTTTTGTCTGAGGTGCAAGTGGGAGAGGGGGTCTTGGGGCCTGTGAGTGGGAGGGGCCAGGGGCCTGCAAGTGGGAGGGCCACGAGTTGGAGGGGCCAAGGAGCCAGTGAGTGGGAGGGGCCACAGAAGGTGCAAGGGAAAGCTCAAGGGGGCTGCAAGGGGAGGGGCCATGTGGCCCACAAGTGGGAGGGACCACATGACCCCTCGCACATGAGTGGGAGGGGCCACAGGAGGCTGCAAGGGAAAACCCAAGGGGCTGCAGAGAAGGGGCCAGAGTGGGCTGCAAGGGGAGGGGCCATGGGGGCCCATGAGGAAGAAGAGAGACAGGGAAGACTGTCACATGGTTTCAAAGCAGGAAGTGCAGGTGATACTGGTGATGCTGCTCCATATCACACACATATAATGTAAATATCTTCAAGACTATGTAAAATAAATAATGAAGTAAAAAAATAAAGTACATTGCAAAATCCTCACGAAAGCAATTCCTGTCAATTTACCTAGTCGTAACTGGACCAACAGTTACCCCAAAAAATGGTCACTTGTGAGTTACCTCCAATTCCAACTGATACGTTACCATTATAATATATCTTATAATTATTAGAGGTATCACTAACATTACATCGAGGATGTGACTGTTGACATCGCAGCCAATGACTGAATGCTGCTCCCTTTGCTACCTCTGCACATGCTCAAGTTCCCAAAAGCTCAAGAGCAAGGGAGGAGGCAGCAACCTCTGCCAGAAACAGAATGAGCCACAATACCCCAGTTATTTCAACCTTTCTTAACACAACTGGGACAACTGCCATTGGATACTTAGAAGATGGCTAAATGCCTTGATATGACAGGAGAACAAGGATACATATAAAACTTAGTATGGCAGCAACCTGCACATAGAACAAGGTCTTATTTTTCTCCAGTTTATAGCTTCCTAGATCTACTGCTCCAGAAAATTCTATGGGACTGGGGAGCCAATACCATAAACTCATCAGCAATGCCACATCCCAGTCCGTAGGAGGAGGGGTGGATTATAGGACTATAATGTCTTTTTAAACTATATACACCAACAGAAAAAAATTTAAAGTTGACTTTATTCGGTGAATTTCCCTTTAATGGGAACTTAAACACAAATTTTACAAAAATGAGAAGTTCTATACTAAAAAAGGGTGTTTGCCCAAGCCTAGCCTGGCAGTAATGATGTTTGATGAAGAAGACCAGCGCTATGGTGCAAAGAGAATTGGTCTATTGGTTAAAAGGGCAAGTTCCCAAAATCTCAGAACGATAACAAATAAGGTGCTGACAGTATTATCAATACAAATTATTTAATGGCCTTACTGCTGCATTTGCCAGTGGATCTGCATGGGAACGATCATGTTATACTAATGGAACTCTATATGTATGTAATGGATCAGGATTTCAGAGCAACTAGAGTGTGTGTGGAAAGGCTGTAAAACCATATTTTAATGGAGAACTTGTGTTTCAATAAAAATAACCTTTTAAAAAAATTTTGGAACGGTAAAACTAACTTTCTTCATTGGGCACAGCTGATGGCAGGTTTCATGGATAGTTTAAATATAAAAGGCTAGATGAGTTTCTCAAAGAAAAAAGCATGTTAACTGTAATGCAAATAAGATTGTGCTTAAGGTTAAGTTCACCCAGAAAAAAAAATGCATTTTTACATACATTACCCCCAAAACTACCATTTAATCTTCCCCTTTATCCGATGCTCCATGCTGAGATATAGGTAGTTAGAAAATATCCGATCCCCCGCTGTAACCGCTCATTTGGTAATGGTTTTAAGCCATGACTCACAGTCGCGCCAGACTGACAGTCATTACCTGGAAGAGGAGCGGACACGTCGAGGGATCGGCTGTAGGTAAGAAAAATATTAAAGTGCAAGGTTTTTTTTGGGGGGGGGGGGGGGGGATTTCTGGGGTGAATCACAAGCAAACAAGTGAAGTGCCAGGTGTAAATTTTAGGAGCATTGTCACGTGGGATTAGCCTAGCCTACTGGAACTACTCGGCATATCTACTGGTTGCACCTAGCCACACTGACAAAAACTATCTACTTGTGTGTACCTAGACACTAAACCGACTATCTGCTTCTGAGTTTTCTTGAAATTCATGGAGGAAATTGTCAGCAGTGGTTTGTGTGGAAAGGACAGGAATGAAAAAGTGGATTGTAGATGAAGCAAATTTTATTCATTGCCATTTTTACTGCTGCTTAGCGTTCCTGCAGTGAGCTGGCACAGTACAAGGAGCCCTGTATCCAAATGTATCTCAACATGTATTGTTGAAACATTTTATACTGAACCTAGACCCCGAAGTACAGCTGGTTGTCTAGACTTGTATGCACAGCCATTCAGACAAACCAACAATCTATAAAATTTCGTACAGGTGTAAAATGCTCCTGCGTTCGTTTGCAGCTCTGGAGAAAACTTGTATTATGGCTTGTTAACCCTTTGTGTTAGAACTACTAGGCACACTGCTGTGCATTTCTGTTTCAGCTATGCGATCTGCATTAAAAGCTGGCTTTAATGGGAATCCCAATTACAGTGCCCTGTTGTAAAATTAATGCAATTCAAAATGGTTATGTATGATTAATTTTATTTTAAAGCACCACTTGGTTATGCAGCGCTGTACATTATAAAATAGGTATACAAACAAGGGATAAGTGCAGCCATTATACAGATAGATAAAAATTAAATTAAATACAATTTATACATTGCTTAAAGGGCAACTATAGTGAAAAAAAAACTTTGTCTGTTACAATGTATAATCACTTAGTATAAATGCCTTACTTTCAGTTTCTGTGTGGCTTCGTTTCTTTCACACTGGCAAGTGAAGTTGTACCAAGCTGTGTAGTCCCCCACCCTCTCTGTCTACTCCCCCTCAAGCAGATGACGGGCTGTATACAGAGTCCGAGCATTGTCAGTTGAAGGACTTTAAATGAAGTGCTGACATTGTTGACCCCTCCCTTCCGAAGATAGAATGCAAGCAATCCAAGTGTGGAATAAAGTAGCAATTGCTTGAAGGGAGGGGCAGAGGGGAGAGAGGAGGACAAGTGGTGCTGAGTTCTTCAAGTAAGTTACTGAACTCTGCCTGTTTCTCTAAGTGTTGCTAATTGTTATTTACTTTTACATAAAGTTCATTATCTCTCCCCCGCTAGCTGAGATCATATCACTGAGGAGAAGTCAGTGTAACGGCAGCTTTGTAGTGAGACCTTCACAAAAAACAGTGACACTGCTTGTTGTCCTGATACATTTCAGTTGCTTAGTCTATATATTTCATTGAGATTGCACTGTGTCTTGTTTGGTATATAGTCTGATTTAACTGTATTATATATACTGTATAGTGTTCCATTTGAGTCACTGGTTTGTATGAATATAAGATTTTTTTTGGGGGGGAGGGGCTGTTTTGGGGGGAGGGGCTGTTATAGTGTGTTATGCAATTGCTGGGTTAATGGTTATTGATTGTGTTTAGCACTACAGCATTTTGACTATTATGTTGCACATGGTACATATAGTGTGGGTGAGAGAGTGTGTGACAGTACTGCAGGGGAGCTTTGGATTGTGTGGGTGTTGGCTTGAGTGACAGATGAGGTGTAGCACGCCTACAAATACAGCATATTCAAAGGCTATATCTCGGGGACTATGTAGAATTTAAAGAACTAAAGGTACCCTGTGGATGGGATGACTTATAGGATACGTTAGAAGAAATTAAAAAAACAATTTTCTCACTATAATTTGCCCTTTAAGAAAGCAATATATGAATTATGTATAAATTGATAAAGTTCAACAAAGACTTGACACATTAGGAATGAGATCCCCCTGCCCAAAGAGCTTACAATCTAAGTGGAGGGACAACAAACAGATATAAGTGGGGGCGGGGGGGGGAAAAGGGCACATACAAATGCACAAACGTTGTTCATGAGGTTTTTTACCCACACCTTTAGGGAAACCGTAATGTACAGCAAGTGTTTTTTCCCCTAAATGTATAAACACAACACAGTGCGGGAAATAACTGTTTTGGATACTTGTGCCTAAAGCTAGTTAACAGATGTGTGATTTCGCATGTGACGCCCCATCCCTGACTCCATGACAAATGGCTTTTTATGGAGAATTTGTTCCTGTCTGGGCATTGGTTCAGGTGCCAGACCATTAACAATGCCTGTCGCATGTGGTTTCCACTATACATTGTATCCCCACCAAGTGAATGTTTTTGAAAACCACCTTGTTGCCCCTGTATTTATAGAAATCTTAAGGCTGTAACATGTTAATTGTGACGTTAAGATTGACAAAAGCTTTTTTTTTTCCTACTTGTCCTATACTTTTGCCTGGCAAATATGTCTGTGCCGACTTTCTTCATTGCCCATGTGGGGAAAGGGCTGTCTTTCCTGTAAGAAATGAGGGTCCCTCGAGTTGCAGGCCCCCTTGGCCCATTGCTAACAGCCCCATGTGACCCCGCACACCTGTGGGTGCCGTGGTCCCGCCCACTCACAGGTGCACAAGCCCCGCCCACTTGCGGCTGCCGTTGGCACTCATATCCCTCCCCCCCTACAAAAACTCTGTGGAAACCAGCCTTTTCTGGCAGGGAGAAATGCAGCCTGAAAAGGCTGGCTGTTTTCACATAGTGGGAAGGAAGGGCTTGTAGATTCCGACCTTCCCTGTCAGGACTTCACACAGTAGAGAGGAGAGGGACTTCCTGTCTCCCTCACGCACTGAGGAGTCTGAGGCTGTGCTCGCCGGCGGCACGTGCAGGAAAAGCCTTAGGAATGTCACGTGTCGCACTCCCACCATGAACTTTTCTGGTCAGTCATTTCTTATATCTTGGGCTGTGGAGCACGTAGAGAGGTGGTTGGTGCCTTGTTGGCTTGTTTTAAAACTGCCTTTATTTAAACTCAAACTTGTTGGAACCACAGTTCCCCTTTAACTTATAAAAGGTGGGATTCTGTACATTTTGCAAAATTCATGTAGCCAATTGAGTTTGATGTCACAATTTGACGCCTCCTATGTCTATGATCCATATGAACGTAGATTCTGGTGGGCTACCGTGTATACCTAATTTTGGGGTACAATAGGTCAGTGGTTAGGCAATGATGCCGGCTGTGTGATAGGTGTGTATGTAAGAAAGGAAATTACATTGTAAAACTCATTTGGAGCTGTGTCTGATGTAATGGATTTAGGGCTAGGCCACACTGATGCGCTTTTAAGCACGATCCAATTGCGCTTTAGTTTCTAAACACAAGCAAGTTTGCCCATTAGTTTGGGATTGCCTAAACTAAAATTGATATGTTGGATCCAGATAAACAACAAATTGTATTGGGTGTTGAAAGTGTTTAGGAAAGTATTGTATTTTCTATTATTAGTAATGTGAGATGCTTTTTTTCAAAATCTGAAATAGCATTAGGGTTATTCAACTAGATTCAGATTGACCCCGGTCCGTTAAAAAACAGTACTGCTCTGCCATGCATTTCTGTCCGGCAAACGGACCGCGGTTTGATGTAAAGGGCATGTTCCACCTCAACCCCAAATATTACAATTTTAACCCACTACTGGCCCACTATGTAGGTAGAGAAAAAATCCTTACATCACATCCCAGCTCCAAATGGTCTTCCAGTAATCCCCCCTAAAGTCCAAAAAAACTGCCCCACCAGAGCTCGCTGACAGAGGTCCATCTACACTCTGCCCTCTGTTTTCCATGCTCAGTCAGACCTCCTCTCCCTCCCCTAGCACAAAACCCTTTCTGTGGCCACCCCAACGCCATTGTGTTCACACAAACACCCCCGATCTGTACTTACATCACCTTTTTCCGTCCGATGTCCCTGCACACCAACCCGGATAGATTCTCACTGCCTGCTGTCGCTTACTCGTAGCCACTGTAGCTCCTGCCTCTCATCGCCTTCTTCCCAGAACTTCACAGCTTCACACACTTCTTATCAACGACGCGCTTCTGGTCCCCGGGCCCCCCTGCTTGCAGTTTATACAAGCAGAGGGCCGTGAACAATCGAAGGGGAAAGAGGTGATGTCAAAGCGATCCCGGGGGTGTTTTTGTGTCCCCCCCCCTCTGGCGGGTGGGGGGGGCGGGCCGCCCTACCCTCCAGATCCCTATATAAAGTATATATAAAGTATAGGGAGAACGTTAGTGACCGACATACTCCCTATATAAAGTATATATAAAGTATAGGGAGAACGTTAGTGACTGCCATACTCCCTATATAAAGTATATATAAAGTATAGGGAGAACGTTAGTGACCGCCATACTCCCTATATAAAGTATATATAAAGTATAGGGAGAACGTTAGTGACTGCCATACTCCCTATATAAAGTATATATAAAGTATAGGGAGAACGGACTGCCCGGCTACTGTCAAGCAGCCTGTCTGTATGGGGATGATTAGATAAATCCTGTTTGGAGCAATTTATCTTACATGTGAAGGAGGCTATACACAGTAGTAAGCAATACAAACACACAGTTAACAATAACAGATACAAGTTAAATTGCACATATGCTTTGCAATCAACCCCAGTTAAGCTTCAGTTTGATGCTTTTTTTTCAGCAAAGAACCATCATTTCTAGGTTTTTTAACCATTTAAACCAGACTCTTGGTGTATAATCTCTACGGCCTGTAGGAGCCAACACCCTCTTATTAGCGCAGGTTGGTTCTTCTTCTGGGAAGTCACCAAGACACAAGACACTTGTACTCCATCTACGTCACCAAGTTATTAAAATAATCCTGTTTTTTAATCCTGTAAACAAACCAGAAAGTGGTGTTCAAACAAACTGGATTCCTCTAAACAGAAACAAACCTTCCCTGCCTGCAATAACATTGCAACTAGAGGACACACAACGTACAAAAACAGGAGTCATTTTACAATCTGACTATTTTATATTATATTTTTTTTATATAGATATTTGTATTTGTGCATTATGTCATTTGTTATGCTCATGTTATAGTCTGTTGTCAGGGCCACATCTACCATTAGGCAGAGTGAGGCAGAGTGAGATATTTGTCTCAGGCGTCATCCCTGCACTGAAGAAGAAAGGCGGCAGAGAGGCAGTGGTGAAAAAAAATTTTCTTGATCAGTCAAGAAAAAAAATAACTTTCCCTAGTTAAAGATATGGTGTTACTCATTTTATATGGTTAGTTTAGCTTTAGTTTGTTTGTTAGGCTAGGTTAGACTAGATGGGTTAGTTAGGGCCCCGCTGAAAGATTCTATCTTGACATGGTGACGGGCTTACAAATATTTTGGCTTAAATCTTTTATACTACAGAAAGTATGGAATTTCTAATGTATTGTAACAGTGGAACCAACATGTATAGCACAGGCTATAGATTAAGTTATTTTGATTTGAGCAACAAAAACCTGAAAGGAGCAATATGGTAGTTGTTTGAGTATGAAATGTAATATCTGTTTCTAGTCATTTACATTATTGCTAATTGACTGTCTGAGGAACTGTTTAAATACCTATGTGATAGGAAGTTCAGAATTCTAATACGTTGCCCACGCCCATCCATAAAGCCACACCCACTTTAACATGGTGGCGTTATCTGACGATTGGGTGATCGTCCATACACAATCCTACGATCATACGATGTTGTGATAGCCTACGACCGGAGATTTGACAGTTTATGGTCCCCTTTAAATTTATTGCTGTAGAGGAACTTCTGAAATCACCATATTTGCAACAGGGTGGAATTAAACGCAAATCCGTACACACTGCATTCAATGCTGGAGGGCTAAACAATGGCAATGTGTCTTTCATCAAAGTTACAACAATACAGGAAAGAAGGACAAACCCAATTCAAATGTCATAAAGCATGTCAGACTGAAAGGTAAATCTGCAGCATAAGGCAGATTTCAACAGAATAAATAAACCAATCGTATTCAGAGAAAGAGCTGATGCTGTACTCAAGGTCATTGGTTCCCTTGCCCCTGGTCAAATTTTCCCTGACATTTAGCACTAACTAATGTTGGGCATTTACTGGTTAACAATCCGTGGTTGAAATGATCAAAGCGGTGGTATTACATGCTGATGTTCCCGCAATGTTGCCTGTCCATATCACCTACCACCAAACATTCCCCTTTAAAAAGGTTCACTACTGAGAAATGCATTGCACAGAGCTGTGCTGAGATCAGGTTCACTTTATTGTCCTCCCCTGCAGCCTGGACCATGTTGTTTCTGTAAGTAGCGATTAAAGGGGTATGTTCGAGGTTATGTGCATCTATAAGTATACCTATTAAAGGGGTAATATTGGAGGGTTTGTCTCTCTATAAGTGTAAATATTAAAGGAATGTTGGAGGGTACGTTTATCTATAAATGTAACTATTAAAGGGGTAATTTTTGGAGAGTATGTGTATCTATAAGTGTATTAAAGGGGTAACGTTGGAGGTTATGTGTATTTATAAGTGTAACTATTAAAGGGGTAATGTTGGAGAGTATGTGTATCTATAAGTGTAACTATTAAAGGGGTAATGTTGGAGGGTATGTGTTTCTATAAGTGTAACTATTAAAGGGGTAATGTTGGAGGGTATGTGTTTCTATAAGTGTATCTATGAAAGGGGTCATATTGGGGGGATATATGTATCTATAAACATACTTATTATAGGGGTAATATTGGAAGGTATGTGTGTCTATAAGTGTAGCTATTAAAGGGGTAATGGTGGAGAGTATGTGTATCTATAAGTGTAACTATGAAAGGGGTAATATTGGAGAGTATGTGTTTCTATAAGTGTAACTATGAAAGGGGTAATATTGGGGGGATATATGTATCTATAAACATACCTATTATAGGGGTAATATTGGAAGGTATGTGTATCTATAAGTGTAACTATTAAAGGGGTAATGTTGGAGAGTATGTGTATCTAGAAGTGTAACTATTAAAGGGGTAATGTTGGAGGGTATGTGTTTCTATAAGTGTAACTATGAAAGGGGTAATGTTGGAGGGTACGTGTTCCTATAAGTAACTATTTAAGGGGTAATGTTGGAGGGTATGTTTTTCTATAAGTGTAACTATGAAATGAGTAATGTTGGAGGGTAAGTGTTTCTTTAAGTGTAACTATTAAAGGGGGAATGTTGGAGGGTATGTGTTTCTAAAAGTGTAACTGTTAAAGAGGGAATGTTGGAGGGTATGTGTTTCTATAATTAACTATTAAGGGGTAATTTAAGATGGTAGTGTTTTCTATAAGTGTAACATTAAGAGGGAATGTTGGAGGTATGTGTTTCTATAAGTGTAACTATTAAAGGGGTAATTTTGGAGGGTGTTGTTTCTATAAGTGTACTATTAAAGGGGATGTTGGAGGTATTGTATTTCTATAAGTGTAACTATTAAAGGGGAATGTTGAGGGTATGTATTTCTATAAGTGTAACTATTAAAGGGGAATGTTGAGGTAGTGTTTGTTTCTATAAGTGTAACTATTAAAGGGTAATTTTGGAGGGTGTGTTTTCTATAAGTGTAACTATTAAGGGGAATGTTGGAGGATGTAGTTCTATAAGTGTAACTATTAAAGGGGAATTGGGAGGGTATGTATTTCTATAGTGTAACTATTAAAGGGAATGTTGGAGGTATGTGTTTCTATAATGTAATTAAAGGGGAATGTTGGAGGGTATGTGTTTCATAAGTGTAACTATTAAAGGGGTAATGTTGGAGGGTTGTGTGTTTTCATAAGTGTAACTATTAAAGGGAATGTTGGAGGGTATGTGTATCTATAAGTGTAACTATTAAAGGGGTAATGTTGGAGGGTGTGTGTTTCTATAAGTGTTAACTATTAAAGGGGTAATGTTGGAGGGTATGTGTTTCTATAAGTGTAAATATTAAAGGGGTAATGTTGGAGGGTATGTGTTTCTATAAGTGTAACTATTAAAGGGGTAATGTTGGAGGTTATGTGTTTCTGTAAGTGTAACTATTAAAGGGGAAATGTTGGAGGGTATGTGTTTCTATAAGTGTGACTATTAAAGGAGTAATGTTGGAGGGTATGTGTTTTTATAAGTAACTATTAAAGGGGTAATGTTGGAGGGTATGTGTTTCTATAAGTAACTATTAAAGGGGTAATGTTGGAGAGCATGTATAAGTAACTATTAAAGGGGTAATGTTGGAGGGTATGTGTTTTTATAAGTAACTATTAAAGGGGTAATGTTGGAGGGATGTGTTTCTATAAGTAACTATTAAAGGGGTAATGTTGGAGAGTATGTATAAGTAACTATTAAAGGGGTAATGTTGGAGGGTATGTGTTTCTATAAGTAACTATTAAAGGGGTAATGTTGGAGAGCATGTATAAGTAACTATTAAAGGGGTAATGTTGGAGACTATTTATATAATTTCTATATTTATGTACTGAACTTTCTATGAATGTATTGTATTTTGTTACAGCGCTTCAAGTGCAATGTCTCTTTAAGTTATGAATTAAAGAATCCATTCAGGCTATTTATGTTTTAGCTTTATTTCTCCTGTAAGATGTAATGCCTGCATTGGGGCTCTCCCACATCAAGAAATCTGAAACATTTGAATACAGAACTGGAATGGGGCCCAATGTCTCCTTCCACATGATGGTTAAAAAAACCCAGCGAGGTCCACAAGTCTCTTCGTGCTGCAGCTGAAATAGAAAACCAATTTGGCACCAACAAGACAATGGTTAATAAGCGAAATATCTCTTTTCAGATCTTTCCCCTTATAATAAACGGGAAGTGATATCAGGCCAGGACTTCATAAGATGAACAATAGAACCGTCCAGTGTTTCAGATCCCAGGGGGAACATAATCTGGAGTAATTGGTAAGAACATGCCCGTGTTCCTCCATTGAAATGCTTCTTTGTGGTTTCTTTGTCCATCTCATGTTTCCCCCTCCGTCCTTTAAAGAATCTCCTAATCTGTGTTAACACTGATATCACTGTCTTCCCAGCCGGATAAATGATGGTTCCAATGCACCGGTGGAATTCTCGGCTTCATCCAGTAGGTTTGGAATCCAGCCTGGTGTTCACCGGGCTCATACAGCAAGTGTTTACCCTTAAATACCAAGTGGAAATATCAACATTTGCCTTCACATTATGATAGAAAGGGAAATCATTAGCTTAGCAGATTGCAACCGGAGACGTTTTTGGCAAAGGCAGAAAGGAAAAGCATAAGTAGCAGTTTGGCTGGAGAAAGGGACATCGTACAAAATACAAGGCCTGCAATGTGTGTATCCAGCCACATAGTCTGTAAATGAAATAGTCCTTCTGGATGCTCTGGCATCTACTATCTTAAAAATGGGCCATTTATGTATGTACAGTACATTGTATTGTTATCAGGCCATTATAGTTAAAGTTATTCCAAAAACTTATTTGGATTTTTTTTTTTTAATGTATAACAGTTCATACCTGTTATTTATCTCGTTTCACCAGGGCAGCCCCTTTTTAAAGGACATTTATACTTATCTGTTCCTACCTCCTCTTTTGCCTGCCATTTGTAGTACCCTGGGTTCTTCTGCTTTGGTTCTTATCTAAAGCTTCCATCGCTGCTGCCATCCCTCCTCTGCCTTCGTGGTGTGTCCTTGCAGAGAGTCTTCTGATTGGGCTGGTCCCCAAGAGGCAGAGAGAACCAGAACAATGAGGGAAACTTTTGATAAGCTCCACTGTAGTTCTACATAGCCAAGGATCTAGTGGTCTGGGGGGCCAGATTTGCGATACCCCCCCTTTAACGATATTGTAAACTACAGATCGTTATTGGTAGGATACAATGGAGTACTTTTATAGCACTGTGGTTGCAAATGTATTACCAATGTGCAATATAAAGCTACAGCATGGTATATTACTACCGTGCGGTATCCTCCATTCAATCATTATTGGTAGTTTACAAGAACTTTTATTGCTCCGTGGTTATGAATGTATGACCACTGTGCAATATAATGATACAATGTGGCATATTGCTACCACGAGGCATCGTCCAATCAGTATTTGCAAAGTAGCTTATTGGAGAATTTGTTTCTCTCCCTGGGTGAATCACACTGGGCAGTAACTGCAGGGATTTCTGTACAGGTTTTGCTATTTATCTTTTCTTAAAGGATAACTATACTTAATAATTTAACTTTTTAAAAATGGAAAGGACCTGGGGCAAGAAGGTTGGATTGAATATTCCTACCTCACAATATCGTTTCGTTTAGGAACTACAGCACTAACAGTTTACATTTGCCAGGTTAGTCCTGGACTAATCCTTTATTAAAGATAGAGCTGAAGCCAGGAGGAAGACTGGCAGAATCAGTTTTCTTTGGGCTGATGCTCCTCACAGAAACAATATTGGGAGGTAGGAATTACCAATCCTGTATCCCTGTCCCAAGTACTTTTCATTTTAACTGTATTTTAATAAAAACTTTATCCACACTATAGTTATCCTTTAAGAAATAACTGTAAAACATTTTTCAAATTGGCTGTTTCTAACCTATATAAAACCTATAGCGGTAAAGAGATATAATAGGCATTTAGGCTGAGGCCCCTCTGCATGCAACGTGGCACATTTCACGCGCATTACTGTCTGTTTGCTCTGCAATCTCCACAATCTTGCCTAATCGGAGAGCATGAGGTCTACAAAAATTTGGTGATCACATGCGCTCCAAAAACGGTCATTATTGCGTGTGCAATTGCAACAGTGTGGCTTAATGTGTTTGAAATAGAAAAATTTGTTTTAGGGTGATTAAGTTCTCCTTTGCAACTTTGCAATCCTATTCATTCTAGAATCAACCATCCCAGAACAAGCTTCAGTGATACTTTAAATGTCTTCTCCCCAGAACTGTGATCTATGAAACAAAATATTATCAGGCATATTTACTAAGAGGTGCAAAATAAAAAGTCTGTGAATTTGCCTTAACCAATCGCATGTTACCTTTTTATTTGTCTACTACAGTTAGAAGACATTTGACAGCATCTGATTGGTTGCTATAGATTAAGCCTGAGCAGGGGCGTAACTACCAGGGGAGCAACCACAGGGGAGACAAGGGGGCCCCATCTTATTATTTTCCCTATGACAGATATAGCATCCTCCCAGAAAACCACTGTGGATGAAGAACAGATAGGTGCCCCATCATAGTTTTCCTGGGGGACCCAATGATTCCTAGTTATGCCACTGAGTCTGGGTACACATAAGCAGATTTTTCGGCACAACTGACAAATATTTCCGTGTATCAGTCGTTCAGAGCCGGCGGCGACAAATGTCGGATATGTCGGTAAATTACTAAAGATCGTGTGGTCTCTAATGGATTATCCGGTTGATAGCGGTGAAATGGCTCACGCAAATCCATAAATAAATACTGGAAGTGACGTTTATTTGGAGGGATTTCAGCTCCGGCTAAATGAAGCCCTATGGGCCATAGTTAACTTGCGATACCGCAGGTTTTCGTTACTGTCAAGGCCGGCCTTTAGTCTGTTATGTGTTAAGTAATGATGAACACACAATATATACAAGCAGAATTCAGCGATGTATTGTGTGTGCCCAGGAGGGGGTTCTGGAGGTGGTGCTGGGCGCCAGTAACAAATCTTGCACTGGGTGCTATATCCGGCGAATGTTCGTAAATTTACAATCATTGGGCCATATTTATAAACCCTTTTTTTGCGATACCGTGCATTAGTTAATTTACGATCACGATCGTACATTTACGACCGTCCGTTCGTTAATTAACGAACGTAGAATACCGTGCAGTAGTAAACTATTTCGTTATCATAGATTTACGATCGGTATCGTAAATTTACAGTCGGTATCATTAATCTCCGATCAGTTTAACGATCGTAAATTTCCGATACCGATGGTGAAAGTCGCGGTATCGCTAAAAAGCAATATCGCGCCTTTATAAATATGGCCCTATATCTCTATTCTTACAGCTTTGTGTCCTCCAGTTTACTTGGGGAATTTTTCTCCGTGGATTCCTGGTGCTTAACACCCACAGTGGATGGGCTACAGTTTTATGAACTTAATCTTATTCTATTTATAGTTGCAAATGTATATGTACCATGGAAACCGCATGTTCACACTGAAGGGGATTTATTGTGCATGTGATACAAATGGAATGAGCAAAGGTTTATTTTAATGTCATTTCTACGGATGATTCAGCTTAATGCATTATGGATATGAAACGAACTGCGATTGGCTGTTAACCTTGTAAGTGTGAGGTCAGTACAAGAAAGTAGTTTGTCTTCTTGGTGGGGATTCAATTAGATGGCGTCACCTATATGATGACATAGGATAATAATTCAGACTCCTATCATGGTAAATGGTTATTGGAAATGTGTAAGATTTGATACATCCTCCTCTGTAGAGTAAGTTAAATATTTCCATCCAGCAAGTCCTAGTAATGCATGCGTATGATGAGTACATGGATGTGTGTACGGAGCCTTAAGATGGCCATACACTACAAAAGGTTATAACAATCTATCTGTTGTATTCAATTAGATCAACTGGACTTGAAGTTTAGTTCTTGAAGACGTTTCGCTAGTCATCCGATTGGCTTTCTCAATTCAGAATGACTTGTACAAGAATCTGTGGCAATTATGTACCCTGGAAAGTCCTAATTAGCATATCACAGCCAAGTGTTAAGGGCGTGATTGGATAGTGGCTAAGAGGTGTTATAGGAACGCCCAGAGTAAGGTGTCAAAACAGCATTGTACATGGCAGACAGTTGGTGTCGAACCCCCCCACCTCTATTTAGGCTTGGTTTCTTTATTTTCACATAAATGGCCTCCTTAACACCTCTCTTGAACCTGTCACGTTCCTTTGCCAATATGTTAACATTACAATCTTCAAAGGTATGTCCTTTATCCTTCAGATGCAGGTACACGGCTGAGTCCTGACCTGAGGAATTGGCTCTTCTGTGCGGGGCCATTATCTGGTTCTGCAGACAGGCTACACAGCTCCCCACATCATTTAACAATGGAAGATGGATCGCTCAACGGTAATGACAGAAGCCAAAATACAAATTAAATTCTCTGTCAAAATAGCCGATTGTCGTTTGCTTCGACCAACAATTATCTGGTTAACTGGTTAGACTTTTAGGGCTAGGCCAAACTAGTGCGTTTTTTCTGCGTTTTGCGATCCGTTTACATTTTGCGATTCGCAATGCCATTTTATTTATAATGTAAAGCACAGGAAGTAGGTCCCACTGTGTACGCTGTGATCCGTTGCGATTTTAGAATGCATGCGATCACCATTTTTGGTCTGTTTTTGTCAAAATCGCACTTAATACTAGTCTATGTAAGCGCATAAAAAAGCAGACAGAAGCGGATATTTACTATGTCAATTACTATGACACACATTTTTTTATGTAAACGCAAGTGCAAACGCATATAAAAGCGGACACAAGCGGATGGCAAATGTGGACAGAAACTCATAACTTTTTTTTGTGTGTCGTAGTGTGGCCTCTAACTCCTAGAAAAGTTAGGCCTCCCCATAAATAAGGCTCTATGGTTCCTTCTTCAGGGGTGATAAAATACTGAACCTGTTCAAAGAAATTGTCTTAGACATAAAAGAAAAAATAAAATTCCCCCTAGACACAGACACGTGTAGTACATTTATCTACTATATAAATCATTCAAGGTTTTGGCCATCCTTGATTATCCGTGTTTAGACTGTTGATAGGGTTCTCATTTCTCCACCAAGTTTGGAATATAAAGGGGCTGATTCAATAAGAGGTGCAAAAGTTTGACTGTGCTATTAATTTGCAGCAGCCAATCAGATGTTTGCTTTTTACTGGGTTACTGCAGTTAGTTAACATTTGATTGGTTGCCGCAGATTAACAGACTCAGCAAACGTTTTTACCTTTTACTCCATCGGCCCCAAAGTTTAAAAGTCCCTTAAAGTAAAGTGGGGGTGTCTCGTTTACTAATAGAATACATATAGTGGCTCTCGGGAAGAACGTTCTCTTATAGGCAGTGGTAGAAAAAACGGCTATTCCCTTTTGCCAAAAGCAGCATCTAATCTCCTCCATACCAAGAGCCCCAGGGTTTCACGTGGAAAGCAAATGGCAGATGGCAAGTTCCCAGTGACACAAGACTAATTTAAATGTAACTGAAACAAACTGATCAAACCACTGCCAGGCACTGTCATCTTACATCTGTAAGGGCGGGTTGGAGCACAAGTTGTACAGACAGATGGTAAAGCATTCCAATACCAAAAGCCCCAGGGAATCATGGACCAACTCACATACACACACACACACTTTGATGTACTCCAATATGGTGAAAACAATCTGTTCAATCTGATCAGACCAGAAGTAATCAGCTTTCAACCCATTGTTCACAACTAATTTTTTTTAAGATTGGGCATTTTGAAGAATCAGTCTTTCTGGTGACCTACCTCAGATTTGTTACTTTTTAAAACAATCTGTCTCATAGATACTGAGCAGTTTAGAAACCTGTACTGAGCCTGTACTGAGCCTGGGCATGCTCAGAAGAGGCAGACGGGATTAACATTCAGTCATTGGCTGTGATGTCAACTGTCAAATCCATAACTGACAGTTACTAACTGGAAGAACCAGGAAGCAGAAACAGGGGAAACAGGACATTGTGCAGGATTTCAGGTTAGACTTATAAATTTCACATTTCAAACTATTACCGTTTAGGGTTTTGGGGGTGATTTACCTGTATGTAAGTTTTCATTTTGGGGCTGGACTTGCCCTTTAAAAAATGGTAGTTTGTCAGTTATCTGCTCACAACCCCAACTGCTATTTTTACCAGTTTATGACATGTATTTGTAACCAGGTATTTAATGGTAAGTTTTGCCAATTGCTGGCAAAGGTATCTGCCTCCTCTCTCTGATCCAAGAGCTTTTTATACACTTGAGCATGTGCAGAGAAGGCAGCAGGTGAAACAGCAGTCAATCATTAGCTGTGATGTCAGTTGTCACAGCCTTGATTGACGGAAGGGAGGGAGGAGCCACCTTACTCTGCCAGAATAAGGACAGTAATTCTATATAAATATCTAGTTAGTAATGCAGGTAATAAAATGCAAAATCTACCAGTTGGGGTTGTGGACAGGAAACTGACAATTGACAAGTTTTTTCATTTTACGGGTGAATAGGCCCTTTAAAGGACAACTCCATTGTAAAAATGTACTTTTTAAAAATGAAAAGTATCTGGGGCAGGAAGGTAGGGTTGATTATTCCTACTTCCCAATATCATTTTATTGAGGAGATTTATTGATCCCATCCCATCCCAATGCGATTGGTCCCACTAGGTGGGCTGCCCAATCCATTATTGGAATGCATGCCTGGATGAGAGCAGCGCACATAGCAAACGATGCATGGCAATTCCACCAATAGAGTTATAAAGAAGGGGATGGCACTCAGTGTCTCTATTGCAACCCCAGTGCTGTTTATTAATACATAATGCTATTGGTGGAATTGTCCTGTAAACTGCCAGGTACGGAGCAGTCAGAAGATGAGGACACCCCACATGACCAGGTGGCATTGTATTGTTTGTAGGAAGGGGCGGGGCCATGAGCGTGCACGTTGGGGAAAATGCAGTTATGTCAATATATAAAGGCCATGCGATTGGGTGGATTTATCGAAGGTGCGGGGCCGTGACATCACAGTGATGTCAAGCTGGGGCCGGGCGGAGATGGGGTTAAGGGTGTAACTGGTCTCCTGGGGGCATGGCTGCCAGGTCCAGTGTTTGGAAGGGATTTCGGCCCTAAAGTCATGACAATCTCGTCCAAATAGGGATGCCTGGCAACCCTGACTACATGTAACGATTCCAGACATTTTCATTCCATAACCATAAATAACACAATAATAATATTTTGTCTAGATGGTCCATGGGAATGGGCTGCTCCTTCAACATCTGTTGTTCCAGTTATTTCTGTCTTTCTGCCATACCACACAGGCACAATAAGTGCAAATAGCAAGTGTCCCCCTGCTTCGATGAATGCCAATGGTCCCTGATCTGCTTTTTACTTTCACTGGACCAAAGCTGTATCGACCCACTAATAAAAAAACTATTACCGCCCACCTAAACTTGCCATAAGCCCCAGTAGCACCCCACTGGAAAACAATCAGGGCAGGGTGACTGGACTGATTCCTAACTGCTCCCCTACACACTGTATGGTTTCACTTTCTCCCTTTACCTAAACTTGACCTACCTCACCTCTTCTTCTCCCTATCAACTAATCCTAACCCATCCTCTCGTCCTGCTGTACTTCCCAATCAACCAATCCTAACCCATCCTCTCGTCCTGCTGTACTTCCCAATCAACCAATCCTAACCCATCCTCTCGTCCTGCTGTACTTCCCAATCAACCAATCCTAACCCATCCTCTCGTCTCTGTACTTCCCCAATCAACCAATCCTAACCCATCCTCTCGTCCTGCTGTGCTTCCCAATGAACCAATCCTGCCCATCCTCTCGTCCTGCTGTGCTTCCCAATCAACCAATCCTAACCCATACTCTACTCGTCCTGCTGTACTTCCCAATCAACCAATCCTAACCCATCCTCCCGTCCTGCTGTACTTCCCAATCAACCAATCCTAACCCATCCTCTCGTCCTGCTGTACTTCCCATCAACCATTCATAACCCTCCTCTTGTTCTGCTGTACTTATCCCAATCAACCAATCCTAACCCATCCTCTCGTCCTGCTGTACTTCCCAATCAACCAATCCTAGTCCATCCTTCAGCAAGCACAACAGTATACTTAAAAACACTTAAAAAATACCCTGACGCGTTTCGGGCTGAGCATAGCCCTTAATCATCTATGATTAAGGGCTATGCTTAGCCCGAAACGCGTCAGGGTATTCCTGCCGTTCTGGTAATGTAGTTTTTAACTTTTGTTTAATAAAGTATAGTGTTTTTAAGTATACTGTTGTGCTTGCTGAAGTATTGACCGGAGTGCGCCGAGCTCTTTCATATGCTAAGTGTCGGTGGATTGGACTGGAGCGAGAGGTTCGGGGCAGGCAGCACCCGGACCACCGAGAGGGAACGGTGAGTGCTGCATATAACCTTTTTGAATGGATAAAGAAACAGTCGAATGTGATATGGAGAATGCAGAGTAACTCAGATTGAAGTCACAGTGACGGGTCAAGGGCACAGCCACCCGACCATTGATCACACGGTGGGCTCGTCGATATAATTATAAACCACCTGTTTATCCAAGCTATATCAGCTAATGTGCTACAGTTATGCTACATAACTCTTCTTTTGTTTAAGCTTACAATCCTAGTCCATCCTCTCATTCTGCTGTACTTCCCTGCCATGTTCTCTGCTCCCTAAAGGTTCGTACACACGTGCGATCACGGGTCCCAACCCGCGATGCACGATGTGTAAGAACATTCGTTTTGGCCGATAATCGGCTCGTGTATGGGCCCTTTTTCGGGCGAAAAGGCCGTTCGTTCGGAGATCCGATGTACGAACCTTTACTCTCTATAGTTAGAAAGCTGAAAGATATAAGTCTAACCGGAAATGATTAGTGTATTACTCCTCCTTCTGTTTCCTGGTTCTTCCAGTTAGCAGCTGTCAGTCATGGATGTGACTGTTGGTAATCACAGCGAATAACTGAATGCTATGCCTGGCTGCCATCTCTGAGCATGCTCAAGCTTATAACAAGCTCATAACGCTTGAAAAGTTGCTAGAAACCTTTTGAGAGACAAAGAGATGGTGAGAACACTTTGGTCCTGTCTGCGTCATTTGTTATCCATCCTGCCAGTGAATGGCTACAATGGAAGCCACTAGACACATAAGACTGGCAGCTGAAGTTGCTGGCCGTTGGATGATCGTCAACAGATAATGACCGACTTTAATCTTACGTGTGCATAGCTTTAAATCCAGGGCTTATCACTGCAGAATATGTTCTATTTATACCAGCTTTCTAATCTAAGGTTTATCCACGTGTAAACCTTCCCTGAATCCTCTAACATTATACAGGTGAAACCACAACAAAAGCTTGTAAAGCAATCTAAACATAGAGCATCCAGTTCACCTGGTCATCATAGCAGCTAATCCAATTAGTATGGTAGTCCCTAATCTTCCAGCTGGAGATTGCTGCCTAGAACCCCTTATTATTAATTAAATCAATTAATTAAGTCTTTAAGGGGCTGATGCAATAAAATGTGCAAGAGTGTACGCTCTTCAGGTTTGTACACACGTGCGATTGCGGGTCCCGATGTGTTCGTTTCGGCCGATAATCGGCCCGTGTATGGGCCCTTTATTGGCTGAGATCCACCCGGAGATCCGCCCGTTCGGAGATCCGCCCGGTCGGTCGGGCAACGATCCCCGACCGAACGGCCGTTTCGGGCGATAAAATGTAAGCATGTTCTCTTTGATGCCATTACAGAATGTGATTTTATGATTAACTTCCCCTTTAAGTAGTAATTTCAGGAACCGTCTGCATTCTGATAAGCTGATCAGTTATTTGCTATAAGGCACAAGGAAGAAGGCAAAGTTTCAAGCTGGTTCCCTGATTTATAAACTTTAAACTTACTGTTTTTCTATTTTAAAGGAGAAGGAGCGACTTCCCAGTCCAGATAAGATAATCCTTTATGGTTCTCCCCTCTCAGAGCAAAATTATTATATCCGTTCGGAAACGTGATCATAAATTTACGACCACAGCTGTAAAATTACATTCACAGCCAGACATTTACGTTTGTGATTGTAACTGTACGATTGTCTATACAATACCATTAGTAGTCTACTACCGCCTGGTATTGTACGGCCAAATGTAATGTACAGTCAAAATTAGATAAATCCTACCAATCGCATGGCCTTTAATAAGCCATATATTGACATATATATTGACATAACTGCATTACCTCAATACCTGTAGTCTGACATATATGATTATGAGAGAAATCTCTATGATCTCTATAAAATCTTTCCATATGAAAATATGTACACAGTCAATTAAAGCCTGATTTATTGGTTTTATATGGAACAGAGCTTATTTCCCCTTTAAATGACCAATACCAGGTTTTTATTATGGGCTTTCCAAACAATCTTCTGACATAGGTTCTCATGGCAGTGAAGGTTTCTGTTTAGATTTCATCTCTCGTTACAAGCTTACGCCAGCAAAGCAGCAACAAAGAATTTTTGGCACGGAAACATAGGTCTGTGCAAATTAATTAGAGTTGTTCGCGATCAAATTTCATGTTTACCTAGGCATAAATAAGAAATGGCAGTTGGGAATAACCTAAAATGTAAAAGGACATGGTGGTAATATATTTACATGGTTAATAGGATTTAAATGGCCTTTAAGTTGCTTTAAGCCTTTGTATACTTTATGACATTTTGGATTTGATCAATACAGGGTCTCTGCATTTAGATCCGGTTCACCATTATGTTGTGAACTAGATTTCATTTTGGAACCACAGCTACATCCAATTTCTCATTATAGGGGCACAAAACAACTTAAGGGAGCAATATACTCATGCAGTAAATTAATGCTTTCTGGATCTTCCCCCTCCTTTATTTACATATGTTCTCCAAAGTCAGAGATGGGACACTTGTCAGTGACAATGGCTGTGGGAGGAGTCAGTTTCTGAGTATAAACGTCTCCTTTAAATCCACATAAAACAAAGGATTACCCTTACACTTTCTACCTCATACTAATAATGAAATCGGCTCTTTAAAAATGGCCGTGTCGATCTCTGCTCCTCCCCTTATATAACACAGGGACACACCACCTGTCTCTGACACTAAAAAGTTCTGCACAAATTGTCACTTTTACTTCAATGCATTGCTTGCGGCTGCTGCATGATTTCGGGACTTAAAGCCTCAGTAAACTTTATTACATCGGAGAGCACAGACTTAATATATGATTTTAACATTGCATGTCTGGGTGCATCCCCTTTATAGTGTTTTGTAGTTGGAACAATGCCTTGAATCTTGCAGTAAAGTAGGCAGTGGCGTAACTAGGAATCATTGGCCCCCTGCAAAACTATGATGGGGCCCCAATCCGTGCTTTTTCCACATTGGTTTTCTTGGAGGAGGCTATATCTGTCATAGGAATAGTTAGAAGATGGGGCCCCCTTGACTCCTGGGTCCCCCCTGCTGCCCTGGTAGTTACACCCCTGTTCACAAACATAAATACGAGGAATAAGTGCACTCTAAACCAGCAAGGGTGCAGACACCTCAAGGTTCAGACGAGGGTCGCACTCCAAGTAACAAATAATTCTTTATTAGTGACCACACAATCTACTCACAATGTTTCGGGGGGTTACACCTGAAGAAGGGGGCAAATAACCCCCAGAAACGTTGTGAATAGGATGTGTGGTCACTAATAAAGAATTATTTGTTATTTGGGAATGCGACTCTCGTTTGGACTTCTTTGTAGTTACACCCCTGGCCTAAAGGTTTGTACACACGCTAGATTTACAAGAGTGGAACGGCCGTTTCGGCCAAGAATTGTCCATGTGCATGCGTTCAGTCAGGGGTCTGCCAGGCGGATCAATGAACGACCCCCGACCGAATGCATACACACGGACGATTCTCGGCCGAAACGGCCATTCGTTGCATGTAGCGCTCAGCTCGTTGGGGGTCGTTCCTCTCTCGTAAATCCTCGCTAAAGGCTCTCTACTTGATTGACCACTTTCCCCACCATCTGGCTAAAGAGATACTGATCATTTAATGACATCTGAAAGTCACATGTGGGTATTATGTTAAGATCATTAGATTTACAGGAATCTCCCGATATAAACAAATCCTCTCTGTTTTTACCAAAATAATTTGTCATGTTAACATGTTCTATCTTTTAGCTGCAACAAACTTTGGCTTGGTAATAAAACATTTTTTCTTGGCACGTTCCCTATATTATTTATATTATTGCCATAGTAAACTATTTTTACTGGGAGGATTTCCTCCTATAAATTACCAAGATATAGTTTCCGTGTTCCCGATCACTGGTCTTTACTTTGCTCAAAAAACTGAGGGTTGGAATGTTTTAGATTATAAATCACTCGACAGAGTCTATGGCTGTATAAACGCGTTGAGACATCACCCCAATCTGATTTGTCCATATTATGGCCGATCATTGAATATTGCAGGATTGACTATATTCATTTAAACAATATTTTGGGGTGGTCGGGCCAGAACAGGCAGACTATAAAATCATGTATAGCTGATAAAGAGAAGGTTTTGGGTGGCAAGGTACTGGCTACAGAGGTCAAATGGTCAGAACAATAATAAATAGAAAATAATTTTGGGATTTTGGCGATTAAACGTTGTTAGTTCTGGGATGATATTTCTAAAGTTATTCAATCCTCGAACCAGTTTTAGTACCAAATTACATTGAGTTAATCAGGTTCTAGAATCCCTCAGGAGATGACAAGAGACGGATGTTGGACCATTTCAACTTCAAACCATTCAGATCGAAGACCCCCTTATTAATTTTGGGAAATTGCCCCTGTGGAACAATAGGCCCTAGGGGGATCACATGGCAATTCTCTCCATTCCATCCCATCTCTTTATGAATGAAAGTACAAGGAAGTAATTTGTGTTTCTCTTTTTCCTGAGGATGACGAAACGTCACAAGCTGTTTCTGCTGATTACGGGGCAGGACAATCAGAGACACTAAGAGGAGAAGATGACATCCTCATCCTCCGATTAACATTGATTGATCTCAATGTGGAGGTTTTCATGTTTTTTTTTTCTTTCAGGTTACAAAAAAAAAATCCATTTCATTCCATCTGTAATTTGTCTCTAAACCAGTCCTCCCCCCTCTCCGTTAATCGGTTAACCCTTTCCGCCCAGAAGTACAGAGAAGGTTGGCTAAGACTAAAGGAGTGTCTGGCACTGAAAGAGTCGATTGCAGATTCTCGATACATCTTGATCTGTAATCTGCAAAAGCCATTACTATAACAGCCATTCAAGAGGTAATTGTCACTGAAGAAAATAGGAGCTGCGGACAACTCAATGCAGTGAGCGCAGGATAATTCAACCCAGCGCCATCCCCATCCTCACAAAACACAAGTTAATCCAACAAAATAATAAAGGTGAGAGCGAGTTAAAAGATACAAACCAGCCTTGCCAGTTTAAAGGGATAGTCTCACAATTTAGTGACTGAAAATGTATTTATCAAATATTATAAAGGTGAGAGATAAGAAAATAAAATACCCAGAAATGCTAGTTGTACCGGTGTAGCCTAGAAAGCTCTTACTAGATACGAGCAGATCATCAATAATATACCCAGAAATGCTAGTTGTACCGGTGTAGCCTAGAAAGCTCTTATTAGATACGAGCAGATCATCATAAAATACCCATGAAATGCAGTTGTACCGGTGTAGCCTAAGAAGCTCTATTAGATACGAGCAGATCATCAATAAAATACCCAGAAATGCTAGTTGTACCGGTGTAGCCTAGAAAGCTCTTGTTAGATACGAGCAGATCATCAATAAAATACCCAGAATGCTAGTTGTACCGGTGTAGCCTAGAAAGCTCTTGTTAGATACGAGCAGATCATCAATAAAATACCAGAATGCTAGTTGTACCGGTGTAGCCTAAAAAGCTCTTGTTAGATACGAGCAGATCATCAATAAAATACCCAGAAATGCTAGTTGTACCGGTGTAGCCTAGAAAGCTCTTATTAGATACGAGCAGATCATCAATAAAATAACCAGAAATGCTAGTTGTAACGGTGCAGCCTAGAAAGCTCTTGTTAGATACGAGCAGATCATCAATAAAATACCCAGAAATGCTAGTTGTACCGGTGTAGCCTAGAAAGCTCTTGTTAGATACGAGCAGATCATCAATAAAATACCCAGAAATGCTAGTTGTACCGGTGTAGCCTAGAAAGCTCTGTTAGATACGAGCAGATCATCAATAAAATACCCAGAAATGCTAGTTGTACGGTGTAGCCTAGAAAGCTCTTATAGATACGAGCAGATCATTAAAAAATACCCAGAAATGCTAGTTGTACCGGTGCAGCCTAGAAAGCTCTTATTAGATACGAGCAGATCATCAATAAAATACCCAGAAATGCTAGTTGTACCGGTGTAGCCTAGAAAGCTCTTATTAGATACGAGCAGATCATCAATAAAATACCCAGAAATGCTAGTTGTACCGGTGCAGCCTAGAAAGCTCTTATTAGATACGAGCAGATCATTAATAAAATACCCAGAAATGCTAGTTGTACCGGTGCAGCCTAGAAATCACTATTAGATACGAGCAGATCATCAATAAAATACCCAGAAATGCTAGTTGTACCGGTGTAGCCTAGAAAGCTCTTATTAGATACCAGCAGATCATCAATAAAATACCCAGAAATGCTAGTTGTACCGGTGTAGCCTAGAAGCTCTTATTAGATACGAGCAGAATCAATAAAAATACCCAGAAATGTTAGTTGTACGTGCAGCCTAGAAAGCTCTTATTAGATACGAGCAGATCATCAATAAAATACCCACAAATGCTAGTTGTTGTACCGGTGTGCAGCCTAGAAAGCTCTTATTAGATACGAGCAGATCATCATAAAATACCCATGAAATGCTAGTTTGTACCGGTGTAGCCTAGAAAGCTCTTATTAGATACAGCAGATCATCAATAAAATACCCAGAAATGCTAGTTGTACCGGTGCAGCCTAGAAAGCTGTTATTAGATACGAGCAGATCATCAATAAAATACCCAGAAATGCTAGTTGTACCGGTGTAGCCTAGAAAGCTCTTATTAGATACGAGCAGATCATCAATAAAATACCCAAAAATGCTAGTTGTACCGATGTAGCCTAGAAAGCTCTTATTAGATACGAGCAGATCATCAATAAAATACCCAGAAATGCTAGTTGTACCGGTGTAGCCTAGAAAGCTCTGATACAAGCAGATCATCATAAAATACCCAGAAATGTTAGTTGTACCGGTGTAGCCTAGAAAGCTCTTATTAGATCGAGCAGATCATCAAACAAATACCCGAAATGTTAGTTGTACCGGTTAGCCTAGAAAGCTCTTATTAGATACGAGCAGATCTCATCAATAATATACCCAGAAATGCTAGTTGTACCGTGTTGTAGCCTAGAAAGCTCTTATTAGATACGGGCAGATCATCAATAAAATACCAGAAATGCTAGTTGTACCGGTGCAGCCTAGAAAGCTCTTGTTAGATACGAGCAGATCATCAATAAATAACCAGAAAATGTAGTTGTAGTGTGTAGCCTAGAAAGCTCTTATTAGATACGAGCAGATCATCAATAAAATACCCGAAATGCTAGTTGTACCGGTGCAGCCTAGAAGCTCTTATTAGATACGAGCAGATCATCAATAAATACCCATGAAATGCTAGTTGTACCGGTGTAGCCTAATAAGCTCTTATTAGATACGAGCAGATCATCAATAAAATACCCAGAAATGAGTTGTACCGGTGCAGCCTAGAAAGCTTTATTACATACGAGCAGATCATCAATAAAATACCCAGAAATGCTAGTTGTACGGTGTAGCCAGAAAGCTCTATTAGATACGAACAGATCATCAATAAAATACCCAGAAATGCTAGTTGTACCGTGTAGCTAGAAAGCTCCTTTAACGAGCAGATCATCAATAAAATACCAGAAATGCTAGTTGTACCGGTGTAGCCTAGAAAGCTCTTGTTAGATACGAGCAGATCATCAATAAAATACCCAGAAAGTTAGTTGTACCGAGTGTAGCCTAGAAAGCTCTGTTAGATACGAGCAGATCATCATATAAATACCCAGAAATGCTAGTTGTACCGGTGCAGCCTAGAAAGCTCTTGTTAGATACGAGCAGATCATAATAAAATACCCAGAAATGTTAGTTGTACCGGTGTAGCCTAGAAAGCTCTGTTAGATACGAGCAGATCATCCATAAAATACCCAGAAATGCTAGTTTGACCGGTGTAGCCTAGAAAGCTCTTATTAGAACGAGCAGATCATCAAAAAATACCCAGAAATGCTAGTTGTACCGGTGCAGCCTAGAAAGCTCTTATAGATACGAGCAGATCCCAATACAATACCCAGAAATGAATGTAGTTGTACCGGTGCAGCCTAAGAAAGCTCTTATTAGATACGGCAGATCATCAATACAATACCCAGAAATGCTAGTTGTACCGGTGCAGCCTAGAAAGCTCTTATTAGATACGAGCAGATCATCAATAAAATACCCAGAAATGCTAGTTGTACCGGTGTAGCCTAGAAAGTCTATTTTAGATACGAGAGCAGATCATCGATAAAATACCCAGAAATGCTAGTTGTACCGGTGCAGCCTAGAAAGCTCTTATTAGATACGAGCAGATCATCGATAAAATACCCAGAAATGCTAGTTGTACCGGTGCAGCCTAGAAAGCTCTTATTAGATACGAGCAGATCATCGATAAAATACCCAGAAAGTTAGTTGTACCGGTGCAGCCTAGAAAGCTCTTATTAGATACGAGCAGATCATCGAAAAACCCAGAAATGCTAGTTGTACCGGTGCAGCCTAGAAAGCTCTTATTAGATACGAGCAGATCATCGATATATACCCAGAAATGCTAGTTGTACCGGTGCAGCCTAGAAAGCTCTTATGATACGAGCAGATCATCGATAAAATACCCAGAAATGCTAGTTGTACCGGTGCAGCCTAGAAAGCTCTTATTAGATACGAGCAGATCATCGATAATACCCAGAAATGTAGTTGTACCGGTGCAGCCTAGAAAGCTCTTATTAGATACGAGCAGATCATCGATAAAATACCCAGAAAAGCTAGTTGTACTGCAGTGGCCTAGAAAGCTCTTATTAGATACGAGCAGATCATCGATAAAATACCCAGAAATGCTAGTTGTACCGGTGTAGCCTAGAAAGCTCTATTAGATACGAGCAGATCATCGATAAAATACCCAGAAATGCTAGTGTTACCGGTGTAGCCTAGAAAGCTCTTATTAGATACGAGCAGATAGATCATCGATAAAATACCCCGAAATGCTAGTTGTACCGGTGTAGCCTAGAAAGCTTTATTAGATACGAGCAGATCATCGATAAATACCCAGAAATGCTAGTTGTACGGTGTAGCCTAGAAAGCTCTTATTAGATACGAGCAGATCATCGATAAAATACCAGAAATGCTAGTTGTACCGGTGTAGCCTAGAAAGCTCTTATTAGATACGAGCAGATCATCGATTAAATACCCAGAAATGCGTTGTACCTGGGTGTAGCTAGAAAGCTCTATTAGATACGAGCAGATCATCGAAAAATACCCAGAAAGCTAGTTGTACCGGTGCAGCCTAGAAAGCTCTTATTAGATACGAGCAGATCATCGATAAAATACCCAGAAATGTAGTTGTAACCGGTGCAGCCTAGAAAGCTCTTATTAGATACGAGCAGATCATCGATAAAATACCAGAAATGCTAGTTGTACCGGTGTAGCCTAGAAAGCTCTATTAGATACGAGCAGATCATCGATAAAATACCCAGAAATGCTGTGTACCGGTGTAGCCTAGAAAGCTCTTATTAGATACGAGCAGATCATCGATAAAATACCCAGAAATGCTAGTTGTACCGGTGCAGCCTAGAAAGCTCTTATTAGATACGAGCAGATCATCGATAAAATACCCAGAAATGCTAGTTGTACCGGTGTAGCCTAGAAATTTCTTATTAGATACGAGCAGATCATCAATAATATACCCAGAAATGCTAGTTGTACCGGTGTAGCCTAGAAAGCTCTTATTAGATACGAGCAGATCATCAATAAAATACCCAGAAATGCTAGTTGTACCATGCTAGTTGTACCGGTGCAGCCTAGAAAGCTCTTATTAGATACGAGCAGATCATCGATAAAATACCAAGAAATGCTAGTTGTACCGGTGTAGCCTAGAAAGCTCTTATTAGATACGAGCAGATCATCAATAATATACCCAGAAATGTTAGTTGTACCGGTGTAGCCTAGAAAGCTCTTATTGAGATACGAGCAGATCATCAATAATATACCCAAATGTTAGTTGTACCGGTGTAGCCTAGAAAGCTCTATTAGATACGAGCAGATCATCTATAATATACCCAGAAATGTTAGTTGTACCGGTGAGCCTAGAAAGCTCATTAGATACGAGCAGATCATCAATAAAATACCCAGAAATGCTAGTTGTACGGTGTGTAGCCTAGAAAGCCTTATAGATACGAGCAGATCATCAATAAAATACCCAGAAATGTTAGTTGTACCGGAGTGTAGCCTAGAAAGCTCTTATTAGATACGAGCAGATCATCAATAAATACCCAGAAATGTTAGTTGTACCGGTGTAGCCTAGAAAGCTCTTATTAGATACGAGCAGATCATCAATAAAATACCCAGAAATGCTAGTTGTACCGGTGTAGCCTAGAAAGCTCTTATTAGATACGAGCAGATCATCAATAAAATACCCAGAAATGCTAGTTGTACCGGTGTAGCCTAGAAAGCTCTGATACGAGCAGATCATCAATAAAATACCCAGAAATGTTAGTTGTACCGGTGTAGCCTAGAAAGCTCTTATTAGATACGAGCAGATCATCAATAAAATACCCAGAAATGCTAGTTGTACCGGTGTGTAGCCTAGAAAGCTCTTATTAGATACGAGCAGATCATCGATAAAATACACGAAATGCTAGTTGTACCGGTGCAGCCTAGAAAGCTCTATTAGATACGAGCAATCATCGAATAAAATACCCAGAAATGCTAGTTGTTCCGGTGCAGCCTAGAAAGCTCTTATTAGATACGAGCAGATCATCGATAAAATACCCAGAAATGCTAGTTGTACCGGTGCAGCCTAGAAAGCTCTATTAGATACGAGCAGATCATCGATAAAATACCCAGAAATGCTAGTGTGTACCGGTGCAGCCTAGAAAGCTCTTATTAGATACGAGCAGATCATCAATAAAATACCCAGAAATGCTAGTTACCGGTGCAGCCTAGAAAGCTCTTATTAGATACGAGCAGATCATCAATAAAATACCCAGAAATGCTAGTTGTACCGGTGTAGCCTAGAAAGCTTATTAGATACGAGCAGATCATCAATAAAATAACCAGAAATGCTAGTTTGTACCGTGTCGCTAGAAAGTCTTATTAGATACGAGCAGATCATCAATAAAATAACCAGAAAAGCTAGTTGTACCGGTGTAGCCTAGAAAGCTCTTATAGATACGAGCAGATCATCAATAAAATAACCAGAATGCTAGTTTTACCGGTGTAGCCTAGAAATCTCTTATTAGATACGAGCAGATCATAATAAAATACCCATGAAATGCTAGTTGTACCGGTGCAGCCTAGAAAGCTCTTATTAGATACGAGCAGATCATCAATAAATACCTAGAAATGCTAGTTGTACCGTGTGTAGCCTAGAAATCTCTTATTAGATACGAGCAGATCATCGATTAAATAACCAGAAATGCTAGTGTACCGGTGTAGCCTAGAAATCTCTTATAGATACAGAGCAGATCCGATAAACATACCCAGAAATGCTAGTTGTACCGGTGCAGCCTAGAAATCTCTTATTAGATACGAAGATAGCATCATCGTAAAATACCCAGAAATGCTAGTTGTACCGGTGTAGCCTAGAAAGCTCTTATTAGATATGAGTAGATCATCGATAAAATACCCAGAAATGCTAGTTGTACCGGTGCAGCCTAGAAAGCTCTTATTAGATACGAGCAGATCATCGATAAAATACCCAGAAATGCTAGTTGTACCGGTGTGTAGCCTAGAAAGCTCTTATTAGATACGAGAGATCACGATAAAATACCCAGAAATGCTAGTTGTACCGGTGTAGCCTAGAAAGCTCTTATTAGATACGAGCATCATCGATAAAATACCCAGAAATGCTAGTTGTACCGGTGCAGCCTAGAAAGCTCTTATTAGATACGAGCAGATCATCAATAAAATAACCAGAAATGCTAGTTGTACCGGTGCAGCCTAGAAAGCTCTTATTAGATACGAGCAGATCATCAATAAAATAACCAGAATGCTAGTTGTACCGGTGTAGCCATAAAGCTCTTATTAGATACGAGCAGATCATCAATAAAATACCCAGAAATGTTAGTTGTCCCGTGGTAGCCTAGAAAGCTCTTATAGATACGAGCAGATCATCAATAAAATACCCAGAAATGCTAGTTGTACCGGTGTAGCCTAGAAAACTCTGATACGAGCAGATCATCAATAAAATACCCAGAAATGTTAGTTGTACCGGTGTAGCCTAGAAAGCTCTTATTAGATACGAGCAGATCATCAATAAAATACCCAGAAATGTTAGTTGTACCGGTGTAGCCTAGAAAGCTCTTATTAGATACGAGTACCGGTGCAGCCTAGAAAGCTCTTATTAGATACGAGCAGATCATCGATAAAATACCCATGAAATGCTAGTTGTACCGGTGCAGCCTAGAAAGCTCTATAGATACGAGCAGATCATCGATAAAATACCCATGAAATGCTAGTTGTACCGGTGCAGCCTAGAAAGCTCTTATTAGATACGAGCAGATCATCAATAAAATACCCATGAAATGCTAGTTGTACCGGTGCAGCCTAGAAAGCTCTTATTAGATACGAGCAGATCATCAATAAAATACCCAGAAATGCTAGTTGTACCGGTGTAGCCTAGAAAGCTCTTATTAGATACGAGCAGATCATCAATAAAATAACCAGAAATGCTAGTTGTACCGGTTGTAGCCTAGAAAGTCTTATTAGATACGAGCAGATCATCAATAAAATAACCAGAAATGCTAGTTGTACCGGTGTAGCCTAGAAAGCTCTTATTAGATACGAGCAGATCATCAATAAAATAACCAGAAATGCTAGTTGTACCGGTGTAGCCTAGAAATCTCTTATTAGATACGAGCAGATCATCAATAAAATACCCATGAAATGCTAGTTGTACGAGCAGATCATCGATAAAATACCCAGAAATGCTAGTTGTACCAGTGCAGCCTAGAAAGCTCTTATTAGATACGAGCAGATCATCGATAAAATACCCAGAAATGCTAGTTGTACCGGTGTAGCCTAGAAAGCTCTTATTAGATACGAGCAGATCATCGATAAAATACCCAGAAATGCTAGTTGTACCGGTGCAGCCTTGAAAGCTCTTATTAGATACGAGCAGATCATCAATAAAATAACCAGAAATGCTAGTTGTACCGGTGCAGCCTAGAAAGCTCTTATTAGATACGAGCAGATCATCAATAAAATAACCAGAAATGCTAGTTGTACCGGTGCAGCCTAGAAAGCTCTTATTAGATACGATCAGATCATCAATAAAATACCCAGAAATGCTAGTTGTACCGGTGCAGCCTAGAAAGCTTTATAGATACAAGCAGATCATCAATAATATACCCAGAAATGCTAGTTGTACCGGTGTGCCTGAAAGCTCTTATTAGTACGAGAGATCATCAATAATATACCCAGAAATGCTAGTTGTACCGGTGTAGCCTAGAAAGCTCTTATTAGATACGAGCAGATCATCAATAATATACCCAGAAATGCTAGTTGTACCGGTGTAGCCTAGAAAGCTCTTATTAGATACGAGCAAATCATCAATAATATACAAGAAATGCTAGTTGTACCGGTGTTGCTAGAAAGCTCTTATAGATACGAGCAGATCATCAATAAAATAACCAGAAATGCAGTTGTACCGGTGTAGCTAGAAAGCTTATTAGATACGAGCAGATCATTAATAAAATACCCAGAATGCTAGTTGTACCGGTGTAGCCTAGAAAGCTCTTATTAGATACGAGCAGATCATCAATAAAATACCCAGAAATGCTAGTTGTACCGGTGTAGCCTAGAAAGCTCTTATTAGATACGAGCAGATCATCAATAAAATACCCAGAAATGCTAGTTGTACCGGTTAGCCTAGAAAGCTTCTTAGATACGAGCAGATCATCAATAAAATACCCAGAAATGTTAGTTGTACCGGTGTAGCCTAGAAAGCTCTTATTAGATACGAGCAGATCATCAGAGTCAGGAATGAACAGAATAGTTTGTTAGGAAAAAACAAACAACCATATATATTTGCTTGTGAAGGTTCTCATCCATCCAGGTCATGGTATATCTGTTGTATTCCATTAGATCAACTGGACTTGTTTAGTTCTTGAAGACGTTTTGCTGGTCATCCGACTGGCTTTCTCAATTCAGAATGACTTGTACAAGAATTTTTGGCAATTATGTACCCTGGAAAATCCATTTACCATATCACAGCCAAGTGTTAAGGGGTGATTGGTAGTGGCTAGAGGTGTATAAGAACGCCCAGAGTAAGGTGTCAAAAAAGCATTGTACACCAACTGTCTGCCATGTACAATGCTGCTTTGACACCTTACTCTGGGCGTTGTTATAACACCTCTTAGCCACTATCCAATCACGCCCTTAACACTTGGCTGTGATATGGTAAATGGGATTTTCCAGGGTACATAATTGCCACAGATTCTGTACAAGTCATTCTGATTGAGAGATCCAGTCGGATGACTAGCCAAACGTCCAAGAACTAAACTTCAAGTCCAGTTGATCTAATTGAATACAACAGATATACCATGACCTGGATGGATGAATATTACAGATATACCATGACCTGGATGAATGAATATACGTATACCATGACCTGAGAAGAATATTACAGATATAACATGACCTGGATGAATGAATATACAGATATACATGACCTGGATGGATGACTATTACAGATATACCATGACCTGGATGGATGACTATTACAGATATACCATGACCTGGATGAATGAATATTACAGATATACCATGACCTGGATGAATGAATATTAGAGATATACCATGACCTGGATGAATGAATATTAGAGATATACCATGACCTGGATGAATGAATATTACAGATATACCGTGTCCTGGATGAATGAATATTACAGATATACCATGACCTGGATGGATGAATATTACAGATATACCGTGACCTGGATGAATGAATATTACAGATATACCATGACCTGGATAAATGAATATTACAGATATACCATGACCTGGATGGATGACTATTACAGATATACCATGACCTGGATGAATGAATATTACAGATATACCATTACCTGGATGGATGAATATTACAGATATACCATGACCTGGATGAATGAATATTACAGATATACCGTGTCCTGGATGAATGAATATTACAGATATACCATGACCTGGATGGATGAATATTACAGATATACCGTGACCTGGATGAATGAATTTACAGATAACTAATGACTGGATAAAGAATATTACAGATATACCAGACCTGGATGTGATGACTATTACAGATATACCATTACCTGGATGAATGAATATTACAGATATACCATTACCTGATGGATGAATATTACAGATATACCATGACCTGGATGGATGACTATTAAAGATATACCATGACCTGGATGATGAATATTACAGATATACCATGAACGATGGATGAATATTACAGATATACCATGACCTGGATAAATGACTATTACAGATATACCATGACCTGGATGAATGAATATTACAGATATACCATGACCTGGATGAATGAATATTACAGATATACCATGACCTGGATGAATGAATATTACAGATATACCATGACCTGGATGAATGAGAACCTTCACAAGCATATTTCAAATCATTTTGGGGAGAAAACCCTCAAACTTGTACGTCAATATGAAAAGACAGCAAGCAAATTAGAAGACTACAGAAACCACCTGTGATTTAACCTCCGATGCAGACAACAAAGGCTAGTACCATGCAGCATACGTCTGGATTCCACAGATAAAGGCATCAGAGCCAAACAGATACTGCAAAAGGCTCAAACACAGCTCCTAAGTGAACGGGTACGACAGACACATTTTACAGTCGATGCTTTAATGCACAACATTAGTCAACTAGAACAGAACCTGGCCTCACAGCTACCTGTGTCCATCTGGGAAAGAGTGATGGAGTTCACCAAACAAGCACAGCTTTCTCAGCACTGTAAGGGCAAACAAAGGCAACAGAACAAGTTCTCTATTCTGTCATCTCAGAACAGCCCCAAAGGAGAACAACTACCTTGGATACAAAAGGAGGGAAGTGTCACTTCATCAAACAAGGAGGAATGGGTGAGAAACCTGTCTAACAGGACCCTGACCCAACCAGAAATGGAAGTCCTTGCTAAGGGCTTGAATTTTGCCATCCCTCCTAAAGCCATCCCTGTGGTGGATATTATAGCAGCCACAGAAGCTTCAATTCACAATAATAAGGTACCACAGAGTGAGGCAGACAACTTCGCCTTAAGGTATCTGCAGCCTTAGCCAGTGCTAAAACTCCTTCATCTAACCTGACCACACAGGAAAGAAGAGCCTTAACATCCCTCAAGAAAGATTACAGTATCACCATTCTACTGGCAGACAAGGGAAGATGCACAGTGGTTCTCAACACCTCAGATTACCATGATAAGGTGACCATGCTCCTGGCCAATAACAACACATATGAGGCTTTAACAAGGGATCCCACCAGCCGTTACAAGAAAAGCGTCATAGACTTACTACAACAGCTTCAAAAGGATAAAGCCATTGATCCATTGATAAAGCAATGTATCATCGCCTCTACCCTGGTGAGGCACATCCATGCATATATGGACTCCCAAAGATACATAAGGAAGGGGCACCACTAAGACCTAAAGTCAGCAGCATCAACTCTGTAACATACAAGGTAGCAAAATACCTAGCCAACATCTTAGGACCATTGGTGGGAAGTTCTAAGCATCACATCCAGAACTCTCAGGATTTCACCAACAAGATTGAATATATAGTACTTGGTGCAGAAGAAACTATGGTGTCCTATGATGTGACATCTCTCTTCCCCTGTATACCCACCAAGGAGGCTGTTGATATAGTGAGAAAACGGCTAGGCCAAGACAGCACTCTCACCAGCAGAACTGATCTCAACCCAGAACAAGTGTGTTCCTTACTGGACTTGTGCCTGAATATCACCTATTTCAAATACAAGGATAAGTTCTATAAGCAAAAACACGGATGTGCTATGGGATCTCCAGTTTCACCCATTGTTGCCAACCTTTACATGGAGGAGGTAGAAAAACAGGCACTTAATACATTTAAGGGCATAGCACCCAGCCACAGGTTCAGATATGTGGATGACACCTGGGTTAAAATCCACCAGAAGGAAGTACAAGCTTTCACAGAACACATCAATGCAGTAGACCAAAACATCAAATTTACAGGGAAGATACAAAACAACAAACTGGCTTTCTTGGACTGATTGGTAGAAGTCAGGGAGAATAATAAACTGGAAGTAGAGGTTTACAGAAAACCAACACACACAGATTAGTATTTGATGTTTGACTCCCACCACCCTTTAGATCACAAGCTGGGGGTCATCAGAACCCTGCAACACAGAGCCGAGAACATCCCCACTAGCACAGAGGCGAAGGCTAAAGAAATGAAACATCTCAGAGGAGCCCTTAAAACTTGTGGATATCCAGACTGGGCCTTTGTCAAAAGAAGTAGAAGGAAAGAAAAGAACACAAATACCAACAGTGAAGGGGAAAAGCAAGACAGGAGGAAGAACATGGTCATCCCATATGTAGCAGGGGTCTCCGAGAAATTAACAAGAATTTTCAAAAAACACCGTATCCCTGTCTGCTTTAAACCGAGCAACACGCTGAGGCAACAATTGGTACATCCGAAAGACCCAATACCAAAACACAAGAAAAGCGACATCATATACGCATTGCAGTGCAGTGAAGAATGCTCTGATTTGTATGTGGGGGAGACCAAACAGCAACTGCATCAACGTATAGCCCAGCACAGAAGAGCCAATTCTTCGGGTCAGGAGGCCATTTATGTGAAAATAAAGAAACCAAGCCTAAATAGAGGTGGGAGGGTTCGACACCAACTGTCTGCCATGTACAATGCTGTTTTGACACCTTACCCTGGGCGTTCCTATAACACCTCTTAGCCACTATCCAATCATGCCCTTAACACTTGGCTGTGATATGCTAATTGGGATTTTCCAGGGTACATAATTGCCACAGATTCTTGTACAAGTCATTCTGAATTGAGAAAGCCAGTCGGATGACTAGTGAAACGTCTTCAAGAACTAAACTTCAAGTCCAGTTGATCTAATTGAATACAACAGATAAACCATTATATTATATTACGGCCCAGATAGATAATCGGGCCAGCGGTTCAATTCACTACTATTAAATGTAGGCCCAGGTCACGTTTTGCGATCTAATCACACTTTGCATTCTGCACACAATGGTCTTTTAATGGGGCTACGAGCCCCCCTTCTGCGTTTGCGTTCAAATACGTTTTTGAACGCGTGCGTTCACCATTGCTTGCCAAAATAGTAGAGAAAGTATAGGTTTAACCCTCTCATTGGAATGTACTTTTTGTGTAAAGCTGAGAGGACACTCAGAGACCTGTCTTGTTGGTTTTGTTTCACTGTGACAACAATGGAGCCCTGTGTCGTCACACCAATGTCTCGGCCTAGATGCCTTCATTGCTTGGTTGAAAACCTTTCTGTTGTATTTAACGGTTTCTTTTTTATAAATGAATGTTGTTCCGATAAAAAAAAGTGAGACGGCAATTAAACTTCGTTAACTAATTAATCAAGGATTCGCTGCCCCAACGCGCGCGTTCTTCCGCGTTTCCACTTGGTTTAAGTAGATGGAATTGTGAGAAGATGGTATAGGAGTCAGGTTTCCATGGAGACCCTGCTGTGAATAGGGGACCCTTATAACTAAATTGAGCAAAAGAACAAAGGCTGGTAAGGAGAAGTGGAGAATCAGATGCCGTACGCATTTCGCACACTTCCCCCCCCGCCCCCCCCATCTCATTCTGCCGTAATGAGGTAGCCATGGATAAAGGAGGGGGTGTTTTCTAACTAGCTGTGTTAGGGGTGGGAGAAGCTTATTTAATGGTAGCCCTGTCATAAACAGACTTGTAAAGAATGTACTTTGGGTAAATGGGAAAGTCTCGTAATCAGCTGATTACTTTATTTCTCTAATGACTGGTAATGATGTCACACAGGGAAAGTGACCTAAGAAGAAGAAAAATGACATTCACACCTTCCTTTTAGTCCTTTCTATGGTTTAAATATCTGCATATGGATCAAGCTCTTCAAATCTAGAATTGGGCCCACCAGCAAATGTTACAATATAGTCCGACCAAAATGTGGTAAATCAGGGGCCACTTACTGTTTTTATCCTCATCCTTTCTCCATCATAGGGTATTACCAGGGGTGCCCAGGGTTAAGCTCCTAGCAGACTTAAGGTGCCCATACATTGCACTCACCTCCTAAACGATCCCTCACCATTTCAATCAATTCTTCCCGAACCTCCCGTCCCATTCATTTTCCAATGTCGCTCACAGGAAAGGCGGTTCTGGAGGAATTGATTGAATGTCGTGGGATTAGTCTGGAAGTAAGTTCTAATGTATGGGCTCCTTTAATTCTCTAACATACTGATGGTGGCCCTGTACTGCACCCAGATCACTTTTTTCTCTGCCGATGTCCCCCAGATGGCAGGTAATACTCTCAAGAAAGATTCTGGAGCAACTGACAGAAGATGGAAATGGACAAACTGTGACCAGCGCAGATTCAGCCAAATAAGAGACATCAGACAGTTCTTAACCAAATGTCTGAATGATCTAGGAGGACTTAAGCTGGGTACACACCTGAACGATCTTTGAAAGATGACAGACAGGACACAAGCGCTCTCCCTATGCTTAACATATACACAGCATATACACAGCATATACACAACATATACACAGCATATACACAACATATACACAACATATACACAGCATATACACATCATATACACAGCATATACACAACATATACACAACATATACACATCATATACACATCATATACACAGCATATACACAACATATACACAGCATATACACATCATATACACAGCATATACACAACATATAGACATCATATACACAGCATATACACAACATATACACAGCATATACACAACATATACACATCATATACACAGCATATACACAATATATACACAGCATATACACATCATATACACATCATATACATTTCATATATACAGCATATACACAATATATACACAGCATATACACAACATATACACAGCATATACACAACATATAGACATCATATACAGAGCATGTATACAATTTATACACAGCATATGCACAACATATACACAGCATTTACACAGCATATACACAGCATATACACAGCATATACACATCATATACACAGCATATACACATCATATACACATCATATACACAGCATATACACAATATAAACACAATACATACACAGCATATACACAACATATACACAGCATATACACAACATATAGACATCATATACAGAGCATATATACAATTTGTACACAGCATATGCACAACATATACACATCATATACACAGCATATACACAGCATATACACAGCATACACACAGCATATACGCAGCATATACACATCATATACACAGCATATACACAGCATATACACAGCATACACACAGCATATACGCAGCATACACACATCATATACACAGCATATACACAACATAGAGAGAACGCTCGGGACTGTGTTTTCCCTCTTTTGTTCCCCTTTTCCAAACAAGCATTCGACCGACCCAATCGTTCGGATCCAACGGTACTGGGGCTTTATCGGAACACCGCATGCTCTTTCGGAAAAGTATGGTACACACAGTTCCGGTAAAGCCCCGATACCGTCGGATCCAACGTTATTGGGGCTTTATCGGTACTGTGTGTTCCGGCCCCAGGTGAAACAAAGGCTAATTAATATGGCTTGAAAAAGCCAAATTACTGTTCTTTCTATTTCTTCTTCTTCTTTTTCTTCTTCCGTTTTATTCTTCCGCTTTTTTGGACCATATCTCCTCCCACAGTTTTTGAGCTAGAGACATGAAATTTGGTACAGACATGGGGGGCATATAGGAGAAGTGTGCTATCTTCTAGCTAAGGAATCCGTGGAAGCGTTACAGCGTTATCTGCGAATTTTCGGACATTTTTTCCCATAGACTATTATGGTAACAATCCTCAAATGTGGATATTTCAAAACAGTTTTTTTCATGGTCATAAATACAAATGGTGATACCCCCAACCCCCCACACAGACACAGGTACACCCACCTACCGACCTACCTTTCCATTCCCATGGAATCCATATTTAACGGGTAACTAAAGTAAAAAAAAACTAATTTAGATTTATCCTCAATAAAAGATAGTTTTATGGTTATAAACACAAAAAAGACATAGCCCCTTGAGTGCACGGCCACACTGCAACGCAAATGCAATCGCACACGCAATCGCATGCTAACAGATGTTATACCAGTTCCGAGACTTTTACACCTCTGTTTTGCCGCAGTATTAAAAGTCCTGCAATGGTTAACGGCAATTAGGGATGCGCCGAGAGCTCCTATCAGCAACATATCGCAGCATGATCACTAATATCGTCTCTCAGTGCATCATCCTGTATAGGTCAGTCTTGGGTATGACTTTCACTTTTACCCAGAGATGGATTTAGATCATATGGGGGCTGTGGCCCTAAACAGGGCCATCATTTAAGGCCCCTTTTTTGCTACATATATTGTATAGACTATAATATTGTTACTGCTTCTGAAGCTGGGCCCCCACAAGTTTCCTGGCCTTGGCAGGTGCCTAGGGTTGCCTTTTGGATGAACCTGCTCTGCTTTTACCACATGTCACTGTACACCTGCTACTTTCTAAAGGGATCGTAAACTTTATTCCCTTTATCTTGCCAGTTGGTGTTTTAAACATGTCACATATAACCTCAGTGTTGATATAATCCAGATATCTCTCTGTCTAGGTGACCGACCAAGGAGAGAGAATTTACGATTCTACGACAAGGAGAATAAAACCTTTCTAAACATCTCCCAGCTGATGTGACTGTCCTATACAGGATGTGGTTATTCTGTTCAAAATGTGGAAAATGGAATCCAGAGTGTCACGTACATCATCATTCATTGTAACAACCTTGGCTAATGTCCTGAAAGTAATGGATCCTTCCTTTATTTAGCACACAAAAAATAAGTATAATATGGTAACTACTTGTGAAGGTTCTCATCCATCCAGGTCACGGTATATCTGTAATATTCATCCATCCAGGTCACGGTATATCTGTAATATTCATTCATCCAGGTCATGGTATATCTGTAATATTCATCCATCCAGGTCATGGTATATCTGTAATATTCATCCATCCAGGTCATGGTATATCTGTAATATTCATCCATCCAGGTCATGGTATATCTGTAATATTCATCCATCCAGGTCATGGTATATCTGTAATATTCATTCATCCAGGTCATGGTATATCTGTAATATTCATCCATCCAGGTCATGGTATATCTGTAATAGTCATCCATCCAGGTCATGGTATATCTGTAATATTCATCCATCCAGGTCATGGTATATCTGTAATATTCATCCATCCAGGTCATGGTATATATGTAATATTGATTCCTCCAGGTCAAGGTATATCTGTAATATTGATTCATCTAGGTCATGGTATATCTGTAATATTGATTCATCTAGGTCATGGTATATCTATAATATTCATTCATCCAGGTCATGGTCTATATGTAATATTTATCCATCCAGGTCACGGTATATCTGTAATATTCATTCATCCAGGTCACGGTATATCTGTAATATTCATTCATCCAGGTCACGGTATATCTGTAATATTCATTCATCATCCATCCATCCAGGTCATGTATATCTGTATATTCATTCCATCCAGGTCATGGTATATCTGTAATATTCATTATCCAGGTCATGGTATATCTGTAATATTCATCCATCCGGTCATGGTATATCTGTAATATTCATCATCCAGGTCATGGTATATCTGTAATATTCATCATCCAGGTCATGGTTAATCTGTAATATTCAATCCATCCAGGTCATGGTATATCTGTATATTCATTCATCCAGGTCATGGTATTCTGTAATTTATTTTCCAGGTCATGGCGATATAGTAATATTCATTCATCCCAGGTCATGGGATATCTGTAATATTCATCCATCCAGGTCATGGTATATCTGTAATATCATTCCATCCAGGTCATGGGATATCTGTAATATTATCCATCCAGGTCATGGTATATCTGTAATATTCATTATCAGGTCATGGTATATCTGTAATATTCATCCAGGTCATGGTATATCTAATATTCATCCATCCAGGTCACGAATATTCGTAAATTATCCATCCGGTCAGGTATATCTGTAATATCATCCATCCAGGTCAGGTATATCTGTTATTCATCCATCAGGTCATGGATATCTGTAATATTCATCCATCCAGGTCATGGTATATCTGTAATATTCATCCATCAGGTCATTGGTATCTGTATATCATCATCCAGGTCATGGTATATCTGTAATATTCATCCATCCAGGTCATGGTATATCTGTAATATTCATCCATCCAGGTCATGGTATATCTGTAATATTCATTCATCCAGGTCCATGTTAATCTGAATATTCATTCATACCAGGTCATGGTATATCTGTAATATTCATTCATCCAGGTCATGGATATCTGTATATATATATCATCAGGTCATCGGTATATCGTATATCACATCCCGGTCAGTTTATATCTGTAATATTCATTCATCCAGGTCATGGTATAATCTGTAATATTTCTCCTACCAGGTCAGGTATATCTGTAATATCACCATCAGGTCAGGTATATCTGTAATATTCATCATCCAGGTCATGGATATCGTAATATCATCCATCCAGGTCATGGTATATCTGTAATATATCATCCATCCAGGTATGGTATATCTGTAATATTCATTCATCCAGGTCATGGTATATCTGTAATATTCATTCATATAGGTCATGGTATATCTGTAATATTCATCCACGGTATGGTATTATCTGTAATATACCTCTTACAGCGTTCATGGTAATCTGTAATTAATCATCAGGTATGGTATCTCTGTATATTCATCCCTCATGTCAGGTCAATTGGTATATATGCTAAAGTCATCACACTCAGGTCATGGTAATTGTAATATTCATTCATCCAGGTCATGTATATCTGTAATATGTAATTTCCATCCAGGTCATGGTATATCTGTAATATTCATTCATCCGGTCATGGTAATATCTGTATATCCTCCACCTGTCCTATCAGTCTACGTTATAGGTACTATTCCATTCAGTTTCAGCGCAAACCGCGTACTGATCTTCTGCTAATATTTGTACCTGTCTTATATTCCACATGGGTCATTGGGTCTTATTATACATTTTGTACATATGTCCCATCCATCAAGGTTCATCGGTCTTATATCTGTAATACCCGTCAATCCACCTATAGTGTTTCCCATGGTCCTAACCTCTGCAATTCCCCATTCATTCACCGGTTTAGTATTGGGGTATCTGTTACCTATAACTCAATGTCACCCGTCCTGGTGTATTATCTGTAACTATTCACTCTCATCAAGGCTCCGTCCGTATATCTGGTATGTTTCCATCTCATCCACGGTCATGTGTGCGATTCCTTGTTTATCCCATAGTCATCCAGGTCATTTGACCGGTAGTTCCTGTAAGTAGTATTCCTCACATTCCACGGTATGGGTCCTCTCTGTTATTCAGCTCATTGTCATCTAAGGTTTTCTTTGGCCCCAGATCTGCTAATATTCACTTCCACTCCATTCCCGCCGTTCCACTGGTAACTCACACCCGTAATGTCATCATCCAGGTCACTTGTGTTTATATCCTTGTTTCAATATTCATTCACCCAGCGTCCACTGGTTATTTGTTTTTGTATATATTCATTTCCCAACCCCCGTGTTCCTACCTGGTATTATCTGTAATATCATTATCCATGTGTCTATCCGGTCCCATCATTGTGCGTTACAATATTTCATACCAGTATACTATTGGTGTCACTTGTGCCTAGATCTGTATATGTTCATACATCTACATCGCTTATTGTCGACTCCACCCCCTACTCACTCCGCTATCATCTCCTTCAGCACCAGGTCAGGGTAGTACTACTTTGTATATATTCATCATCCAGGTAAGGTTATATCGCGTATACTTAATACCATCCAATTCTCAAGGTCACGCGGGTTTCTTACTATCCCTGTCACACACATTCCATTATCAACGGTCCACCCACGCGTCTATCGTCATGTTCTTACCTACCATTCAGGTCCATCCGGCTATTCGTAAATAGTCATCCTACAGTCATTGGTGCCAGCATACCTGGTTAACTGATTCATCCACCCGCAAATGTCCTTTCCCTATTTCCGGCTATCATCTTCCATAATGAGTTTTCATTCTAATACCACGTAACTTGCCGTATCATATGCTGTTAATACTGTTGTCCTCCATCCCGGTAATGGTGCTATCTGTTACTTATTCATTCCATCACAGGTCCGGCTTGTATTCATGTCCTGCTCAACGATTCATTCATCTATAGAGAGCATTCCCTTCCGGTCTGCCCATTCGTTTAATTAGTATACTCATCAATGGTTTTCCAAGTTTTGTCCGGTGATACGGGTATTATTCATCTCATCCATGGCTCAATCCATGGCTATTCTATATGTATATGCCCCTTAATCATTCACAGGTTCCATGGTCATATCGGTAAAGTAATTTTCATACAGGGCTCATTGGCCTATTCGGCCTAACCCCTAGTATAGTCACTATCGGCACCACTGGTATTATTTCTGGAACCCTATCACTGGAGTCCAGTACAGGGTTTTTATTAGCCTGCTATTTGTATATATTAATTCATCCAGGTCAACCCCCGGCCCTCCTTTTTTCTATCCTCTGGAACCCCTCGTTTCATCTCATCAAGCGTCACCCGGGGTATATCACACGAACGTTTCATCCCTTATCCTATAGGGTCAACACCCTGGCTTCACCCATTTAATGTGTGTTTTAACTTAGTGCAGTTACATATCAGGTCACTTGGCTCGATATCTGGTACCTACGTCCATCCATTATACAGGCGTAACTTTTCTTTTGTATATTCTGGAATCGAGTCCCACTTCTCATCACAGGTCAGGCTTTCGTCTATGTAGCATTCGTAGAACGCACCCCTCTTCATGTTACAGCCATGGTCTCACTATGGGATATCTGTA